>PVIA01016318.1:0-19483 GCA_004024845.1 Tonatia bakeri | reverse complement strand
ATTCTATGCAGCAGAAAGAAAGAAGGAGCTCCTACCCTTTGCAACATCATGGATGCAACTGGAAAGCATTATGCTAAGCGAAATAAGCCAGGCAGTGAAAGATAAATACCACATGATTTCACCTTTAACAGGAACCTAAACAACAAAACAAAGAAACAAGCAAAATATAGTCAAAGACACTGCATTAGGGGACAGGCAGAAAGTGACCAGAGGAGACAGAAGAGGGAATTTCAGGGGAAAAGGGGAAGGGTTTGCAGGAACAAAGTTAAAAGACACATGGATAAAAACTAGGGGGAGGGTGGTAATGGGAGGGAAAATGGGAGGGGGATGGGTGGGTTTGATTGGGAGTAAAGGGGAGAAAACTGTACTTGAACAATCATTAAAATAAAAAAAAGAAAAGAAAAAAAAGGAATGAATTTGTATGGGGTTTGAAGGAAAAAATAGATGAGAAATCAAAAGAAACAAAAATTTTTTTTAAAGCTTTCTGCGAATCCTCAGCCATGGGGAATGGGCTTTGTAAGGAACAAGAACAATATTTTAAGGTAGTTCAGCATTTATGGGGCTGTTGAATATCTCCCGGATAAGGTGTCTCTAGACTTAGTTATTTAGGAAAAAGTTGGGCAGAAGTTGGAATAACACCAAGTGTGTGATAAGATTCTAAGTTTAATGTCTCACTCTCTCCTTTAGAGGGTTTAATTTGAAAATACTGGTTTGCTTGAATTTTGTTTTTGTTTTGAAAGGAATGGCTCATTCTCAAAATATTTTGCTAAATCTCTGGTAAATAGAATAAGATCTCTAATGTTGTTATATCGTAAGGATTCTGCTCAGAAAGTTTAAATTGATTGTTTAAAGAAGGAAAAAGATCTCACTTCACTAAGACAGTAAAAAGTACAGGAATAAAACCAATGAGAAAATGTGTCTTTTAACCACTGTGAATCTTCCTTATGGAGGCCCAGGGAATGCTTCAGTCCTTGGAAAAAGCTGTGCTAAGATTATTATACTCCCTCCCTCTTCTCCAGCCTCCCTGAAGTTGTCAAGGGCACTAGATAATGAGAAAACTCACTTTTGAGCACACTCAAGGAATGCAGTAATCAATAAAAATGAACAACAACAACAACAACAACAACAACAACAAAAGTAAATGTGTTTGCCAGTGGAGGAAAAACTGTTTCTGAAAGTTATGAATGTGTTCATAAATTTGTCAATCTAAAGCATGCATAAGTAGGATGGGGGTGTGTGAAATGTTAAAAAAATATTAAGAATCCTCCTTGTTTATGCTGGAGGTATAACCTTTTATTGTAAAAATGAAATATAGTGCTACTGTCTCACGGGGAGAATTAGCCCTTCTCCATGGAAGATTAAGTATCACTTTTTAACTCAGTACCTATGCACACTGATCATTTCCCTGGGGAAGAACTGGCTATTCTCCCAGAGGGAATGGTTAGTCAATTGAGTCACAAAAGGCCCTTAATGTGTAACCATTTTTGTCTAAAACATATTTAACCAGAGCATCCCTCCCCATCTTTTCCACTTTCCTTGAAAACTCTGAACCTAGGAGCTACCAGGTCCTGAGAACAACAGGGCAATTAACTTGCTGCTCAAACTCATTGCAGCTTGCAGAAACAGCCAGGCATTCTGAAAACAATTTAATATTCCTCGCTCCCAAGCTAAGCATATTATTAAAGAATGTTCTGATTGTCAAGCCCTTAGCAAGGCACCCCTGTCTACAGGAGTTAATACTCGAAGACTAAGTTCTCAAGTAATTTGGGAAACAGATGTCACTCATTATGCTCAGTTTGGAAAATTCAAATTCGTTCATATTTCTATTGATACTTACTCTGGTGCCCTACAAGCATCTATTTAACAGGAGAATCTGCTAAAAATATATAAGCCCATTGGCTTGAGGCCTTTAATCATTTAGGACAGTTTCATCAAATTAAAACTAATAATGGCCCTGGATACCTTGCCTATTCTACTCAGTTTTTCTTCAGTGTTGAAATATCTAACATAAAACAGGAATACCTTACAATCCAACAGGTTAGGTAATTGTAGAACAGGCTCATCATACTTTTAAAAATCTTAAAAAAACAGAAAAAGGGGGAGTCATGAGTCCTTCCCCCAAATTTGATTATGTTAGCCATGTTTACATATGATTTTCTAAATTGTGATGAATCACTTTGTGCTCCAACTGAAAAACATTTCAGAAGAAAGAGCCAAAGTCATCTTATCCTTAGGCTTTATATAGAGATTTGCTGGGAGATGGCTCTTGGCAGGGCCCTGTAGATCTCTTAACTTGGGGAAGAGGGTATGCATGTGTTTCCATTCTTGTAGGTCCTATCTGGCTATCAGCCAAGAGTAAAGCCTTATCATGAGTAGGGTAGATGCCAAGCTCTGCTACCTAGATCCAAGAATCAATTGACTGAGAGACTAGATGGCACAGCTGACCCTGGACAACCAGAAGGAAAACAAATACCCACAGCATCACTCATGGGCTTGGGCCTGCCAACAGAGGAAGAGGGGGCCTGCCCCAATGACAGGGGCCGAGGCTTAAGTGCCTCCTGCAGAGGGCAACAACCTCTAAGTGCCCCATAATGTTCCCATTAGGTGTGTCCCCACCACATGGGGGGACATCAAGGCTCTTAATGCTCGAGTAAAGGCCTTACCAAACAAAAAGTGTTCCAGACCCTCCACAATAATTTACAATGGCTGAACCCTAAAAACTGGTTTAATGGACTGAATTTATGAGTTTGGGTCATGGCAGCCTTTGGATGCCTCCTTGTCTTAATCTTTATCTGTGGTTTATGATGTATATGGAGGTTGTTTTCTTGAGATCGCATTCGGGAACAGCAAATAGTAGGTTTCATAGGCTTAACAGCTACAATTGCATTCACAAACAAAAAAGAGGTAGATTAGATGTTGGGGACCACCCTGCCTGGTTTCAGAAGCTGTAACCCCCCATGACTAAAGCTGAGTGAGAGACCTTGAGGCCCTAAGCTACTAAGGAGATGAAGCTTATCTCCCTGTCAGGAGCACCACTTCTGCTCACTTTACTTCACCCTACCAGGCCCCCAGTGCATGATCGGTTAATCAATGATGGGTAAGATTCCTCAAGGAGGGATGATTTAAGACAGGCAGGATCATGAGGGGGCCCTCAGGGAAGGATGTGGGGGGCTATAAAAAAAGTGGGTGATGGACTCTCGCCCCTTGGCTTTGACATAGCCTGAGTCCTCATTCTGTGCAAGAAGTTTCCTAATCTCTTGGCTGCCTTACTTCCCCTGCTCCACCTAAGCCTGAAACAATGCAGGAGGTGGGTGCAGCCCTGTTCTGGAAAGGATGGATTCTCCTTGGTGATCAGACCTAAAAAAGAATGCATAAAATTCTATGAAACCTGCTTTGCTAATACCCTCAATTTAAATGATAAGGGCCCAAGCCTGAAATGAATTTGTTTCCCCTAAGTTTTAAGGCCCTTTAGCTATCTGACCCTGACTCAAAATAGGCCCTCAGACTTCTTTGAATGTTATCTATTTGATCATTACTGCCTGACAATGACTGATGGGCCTAATCTGAGAATTTTGGTTTTTGTAACCACTGGTTGCTTACTGATTACAATAATGCTCTGTGTATTTTGATGCATTTGCAAATTATTTTCCCAGGGTCATGTGAGAGACCAGCAAGTAGCAAGCTTTGTGAGATCTATGGTGGTCCTAACTAAAAACCAAGGGGAAATATAAGAGACCGTTCTGCATTGTGTGGGCCCAGCTCCTACTCAGAGATGCACAGGACCCATGCCCATGGATAGGTTCTCCCGTGGGGAATCAGGCCTGCATTGTACCTAGACCGCTATGAGACTTGCTTTTGCTAAAACTCCCTCACCCTGAACTGAGGCAGCAAGTGCTTACTGTAACTTCCTAAAGTCTGTGCTAAATCTCCCCCATATGGAATGTAACCAGTTCAACCACTTTTCCCTTTGCATTTGCAAATATCCTTCTTCTGTGATGTGATTAGCAGCATTGCCTCCTTTGTTTTCTGTAGAAGGTAACCACCTAAAGTGAACCTGTGCATAATAAATAAGACCATCATATAATGTGTCCAAAAAAGCAATAAAAGCTTGTCAAAGTAAGGGTTGGGCAGCTCTCCTCTTGAGAGAGTGGCTGAGGCATTCCAAGGTGCTCTCCCCTTGAGAGAGAAGCTGTGCTGTCCCCTTTCCTTCACAGTACTCAGTAATCCATGTGAATTTGCTGTGTTTCAGCCATAATGCTGGGGATCCCATGAGCTGGGGGTCATGTCATATCACCACAAATAAAATGTGGTTTAATAAGGAAGTATACTTTCTGAAACAACAAAAAATGAGGAGTGTCATTTTTTCACAATTTTGCAAGTCTCTTTAATGTTTTCTTTAATAGAAGACAAATTCTCTTTCTATCTCTGCATTCATTTTTTGTTGTACCACCTGTCTGTAGCCTCTGGAAAATGCCACCGCATACTTGTAAGAGAGTGAGAATGAAAAAAAAAATGTTATCATAGATAGATCCACCTAGCATATATATATATCTCCTGTCTATCATCATCTATCATCTACCTATATCTATCATCTATCCATCATCTTTTTTCCCTTTCTATTGTGGCAAAATATATATAACAAATTTTACCACTTTATTTCTTTAAAGTATAGAGTTCAGCATATTCTTATTGTAGTGCAACCATAACCACCATCCATCTCCAGAAATTTTTCATCTTCCAAAACTGAATCTCTGTCCCCATTACACAATAACATCCTTATTGTCCCATCTCCCAACTCCCAGCAACATCTTTTACTTTTTGTCTAGGGACCTCATCTAAGTGGAGTCACACAATATTTGTTCTGCCATGTCTGGCTTATTTCACTTAACATGGTATCTTCAAGGTTCATCTAAGCTGTAGCATAAATAGAATTTTATTCTTTTTAAGACTGAATAATATGCCATTGTGTGGATATGCCACATTCTGTTTATTCATTCACCCATTGATGAACATTGGGTTTTCCTACATTCATTCTGTTGTAAATACTTCTGTTATGAATAAGGGTGTACAAATATATCTTCAAGACCTTGTTGATTTTTTAAAAATAAACACCTAAGAGTAGAATTTCTGGGTTATACAGTAATTCTATCTTTAATTTTTTGAGAAACTGCCCTCTTGTTTTCCACAGAAGCTGTACCATTTTACATACACACCAGTGATAAACCAGATTTCCACTTTGTTTTAGTTTTGTTTTGAAATAGTTTTGATTTTAGCCCTGGCTGGTGTAGCTCAGTGGATTGAGCGTGGGCTGTGAACCAGGCATCGCAGGTTCGATTCCCAGTCAGGGCACATGCCTAGGTTGCAGGCCATGTCCCCCAGCAACCACATATTGATGTTTCTATCTCTCTCTCTTTGTCCCTCCTTTCCCTATCTAAAAATAAATAAAATAAAAATCCTAAAAAAAAAAGAAATAGTTTTGATTTTAAAAATTCTCCTGAAGTTTCAGGTATCCTTGGGGGTTCCCATATTATACAAAAGTTTGAGGGCAATAATGAAAAGTTAAAGAGAAAACTTGTTGGTAATGGTGTGAGATTTTTCCCAAGTTCTCAATAGGAGTCGCATCATTTTGCATTTTGCGGTAATGTGTGAGAGTGTCTATTCTTCATAGCCCTGCCAACAGAAGAGGTTGTCAAACTTTTGTATTTAACTAAATGGGTAGGTAAAAATATGATTTCAGTGAACTTTTAATTTACATTACTTTTATTATGAGTGAGGTTGAGCATTTTATTATATTTAAGGGTCATTTTAATTCATTCTTCTGTGAATTCTTCTTATACTTCACCTGCTTTTCTAGTGGGTTGTCTTTTTTTCTTGACTTCTAGGGGCTCTTTTGTACTAAGAATATCAACTATTTTTCTGTGGTGAGTTGAATAGTTGAATATTTTTCCCTGATTGTAACTAGTTTTTATTTCTTTGCTTATGGTGCTTGTCAGTGGAGCAGTTTTTAAATTTTTATGGAGCAAATTTATTAAATCATTTCTTTTATGGATTCAGGATTCTGAGTAATGGCAGTAAAGAACTTCCTCATTATTCCAAGGAGGTATAACTTTTAGAGAAAAGCCAGAAATGTAAAATTTTATCTGAAAAATTTTAAGTTTAAGATGTGGAATGAATTTTATGTTCAGCATACCCTGAACCATAGGCCATCTTCAGCCCAGAAACCCAACATTAACAATCTCTGCACTAGGGGACATGATGTGAGGACCTCATGATAACATCATGTTATTACTCCCTTTGAGTGCCATTCTTTTAAGTACATGCTGGCATATACACCTCTTCCCTTATCCAGACCAAGAGGAATCCTTCCATCCCCCAGAAAGGCACAGAACCTCAGAGGGAAGGCAATGGCAGGGCCAAAAATAGACAGGGTGGAGTTCTAGAAGTGTAGGGTGGGAAGGGAAATAGAACTTTTCTCATCAATCTTTTTCTGATGCTTTATGTTGGAGTCCTTTTGACAGTCTCAGGAACTCAGCATTTATTTCAGTCTGGCATGTCATTCTCCAAAAGTACAACACCCAGTCTATATCCCACCTCTCTAGCACTTCTTACAGATTTTTGAACACTCAATTCCAAGTAAAAAAATCTCTTTATGCTTAAAATACAGTGTCAAGGTAGACTGAATTGTTATTCCCCTGACAGTTTGACTAGGAAGACAGTCCTCTTCCTAGTGACCATCCTGCTTGCTTACTCTTAATGACAGAGAAAACTGTTGATTCTCTCTTATTAAACCCCAATCTGCCTCCTCTATGACCCCCAACCCACTAGTCCTTTTCTCATCCTAGGAGATCATAACACAGCATGTGAAGTATGTGTAGGCAGAGTGTGTGTCAGCTACCCAGGGACTTACCATATTGCTTCACATACACCAATTTCCCAGGCCCTTCTTTTTGCCCACCTCATGCTCTCTGGTTCCCACCCAATGCTGACTTCATGAGATATGAACCTCATAGCACATCATAGTACCTGATACGCAATGTGTTCAATATATTAAATATGGATGAATTAATAAACTCAGCCCAACCTCCAAACTCTGTCTTTCCTCCACCCCATTACCTTCTCCATGCCAGCCCAGTAATCCATCACATCACTTGCAAAGTTAAACTTAGCAGGAACTTCCTGGTGGCCCCACTGCAGAGATGTGAGTAGCTTGGTATGAATGTGGACAGTGCGACAGGACATCTGAGTCCTCCATAGCATGCAAATCCCCTGGAGTTTTTGTAGCCAATGCATAGTCAGACCTGTGAAGGAAAGATGACATAGAAGTGAGTCTTTCCTATATAGACTGCTCTACTAGCTATCAGCTGCTTATGGAGATTAGCCCCAACCTTACAAAGTTCTTCCAGAAATGAATTTGTTGTGGTTATGAGTCAACTGGAACTCAGCATTTATTTCAGTCTGGCATGTCATTCTCCAAAAGTACAACACCCAGTCTATATCCCACCTCTCTAGCACTTCTTACAGATTTTTGAACACTCAATTCCAAGTAAAAAAATCTCTTTATGCTTAAAATACAGTGTCAAGGTAGACTGAATTGTTATTCCCCACAATTTACCCCCTCCTTGTATTAGGATTATATATCCTCATTTATTTTCATGTGACTTACCCAGGATCTCTCACTGACTGTGCCTTGCCCATGTGAGATGTGAGTGGATGTGACTATGTGGTTCATCAGAAACCCTTGCATTTCTGCCCTCAATCATGAGTATAGAATATCCCAGGTGAGTGCTCTAACTTTAACCTGGTCCCAGAATCATAATACATGTGGAGTAGAGTTGAGTCTAGCATAGCCACAGCCCACTCACAGACCCATGGGGAAATATATGTGAGGTTCTAAGCTCCTGAGATGTTTGGATGTTGGTTACTACCAACAGTAAATATTGACTAATACAATTAATATTGACTAATACAAGTAAATATTGACTAATACAATTAATATCTATTTCCTTCTACTGAACCTAGAACACAGCACCTAATACACAGAATCACTTCAGAAATTATAACTGTTGTCATTGTTGCTTTCATCTATGTCTTGGCTCTGGGGACAGCAGTATCAAGGCTGTGTAGGCTGGCTCTGAGTACCAACATGTATACCTTGATAGAGATGGAGAATTTAACTTTAATGGTCTTTAATTTAAGGGATCCAGCCAGGAGTCCCACCAGTTAAGTGGATGCCCATTCCCTATTGTCTGGTCAGTAACAGCCGGAATGCTCAAGATCTCTGAAAACTTGTGCATCCTCTCTTATATCCAGTAAGAACAGAAGTGTAAAATTCTTTAGCAACTTCTAATCAAGAATATTTATTGGTTTTTCCCTGCTGGTTTCTCTCTCTTTCCATGACTGATTTTCTCATTCTTCAAGTCTCACCTCCTCATAAGGACCTCCCTCCTCAACCATCACTCAATTTCCATCTCCCTTTGACTGGCCTTCTCCCAGAAAACTCATTCTCTCCCTTTCGCCATGTTAAAGACACATTCTCCTTTGCCCATTACTGCCTCCTCAATAAGACCTGGCAGACACTTCTTTTCTAGAGCCCTACAGATTGCAGACTGGTGTTTCCTGAAGATTTTCACTCTCTTGGAGAGCTCTGGCTTCTAAAGACAGGTTGATGCTATTAAGAGGCATGATCCCATCATTCCATTCCATGAAATGGTGCTCACCTGCCAAGTCCTCTTAGGAAGTGTCTCTAAGATTTCCTGGTACACTCTCCTCCTGAGCAGACAGTTCCAGAATTCCTATAACCTTGGAAGAGAGCACAGCTTACCAGGCAGACAGATCAAGAGTCCCTGGAAATTTCAGGGAAGGCATAGCTAATCATTACCTGTGGACAGTCCCAGAACCTTACTTAGGATAGTGTAAATCCTCCTAGCCATGCATGGTGCAGAGTAAGCACTCAGTAAACCCTAATGACTGCAGTTTAGAATGGAGACTTGCATCTGGACTAAATTCACACACTTTCATGGAAAGAGGGTTTAAAGTTATTGACTGTTTCTACTGATCACATGGGTGCAGCAGATTTGGGGAATGAGGGTCATGGTCCTGGAAACAGTAAGTAGGGTCCCACAAATGGAAAGAAACTCAAGAGAAGTCATTTGTCTTCCAAGAAATAGGGGCAAAATAACACATGGGTACATTTGGTTTGAAAATTATAAGGGAATCAAGAGTTGGAAAACTTTAGTTTAAGTCAATAGTTATAAGCCTAGTAAGTAGTGCATATGTTAAAGCTATTGTTTCAGGAACTGCAGATAAGGCCTTCCACTCCTGAGAGAGACAGCTGACCTCCTGGGGAACCACTAAAGATTACAAGAGGCCTCCACTTGTTTCCCAGATGGGGAACAAGTGGAGGCATCTGGGCCATTGTGCTCCATGGAGAGACAGATGACCACCCACCCCTTGGAACAGCTAACTGCCTAGGGCAAGAATGCTGCAGTTTTCTTTGATCTAGTTTTTCCTGAATTTTAAAACCCATCACTGTACCTTGTATATTTCCTGTTATAAAAAGGCTAGCTTGAAAGAAAAATGTAAGATGGTCCATTAGGATATGAATACACTGTCTTCTCAGAACGCTAGCCATCTGAATAAAATGCCCATAAAGATTCAATCCCTGTCTCTGCTTTTTTGGTTCAGTATGTGACAGGCAGAATGAATGCTGGTGTTTTCCAGTTTCAAAAACTCTGGAGCCAAGTTTCCCAGGATAAGCTGTGGAAAACTGTCTACCCCATGTCAATTAATCAATAGTCAATATATACTTACTGCTGCTCTCAGGGGGACACAGAGGTGACCAAGACAGATCCTTCCCAGTCTGGGGTCGATACTGATGCAGACACCGGCCCGTAGTGTCTGCGTCATTATGGATGAAATGAGATATTCACACAGACTACTGAGTCCTGTGGAGAAAAGGGGATAGCATGGCTGTTCTGTCAAGGGGAGCAAAAGCCTTGGCCCTTGCCATGACAGGCCTTTATTTCTCTTCTATGCACATTACATGATGGTCCTCATTTACTATCCACAGGTTTGCTTTAGGTGGTTACCTTTTACAGAAAACAAAGGAGCCAATGCTGCTAATCACATCACAGAAGAGGGATATTTGCAAATGAAAGGGTGAAAGTGGTTGAACTGGTTACACTCATCCTTGGAAGGTTTAGCATGGATTTTAGGAAGTTACTTTGCAGTAAATGTCCTCAATTCAGGATGAGGGAGTTTTTTAGCAAGAGCAAGACTCAAAGCAGCCTAGGCACACTGAAGGCCTGATTCCTCATGGGAGAACTTATCCGTGGGTGTGGGTTCTGTGCATCTCTGAGTGGGAGCTGGGCCCACACCATGCAGAATGGTCTCCTATAGTAGACAGCTAATGATTAAGTTTATTTTAGATACTGTTAAGGGTAGTCAGAGGTAAGATCATATCATACCTCTGCTTAGCATTCAGCAGTGAGTCCCAATTTCATGCAAAAAAAAAAAAAGGTAAAAATATTTACCACATAATCCAAGGTCTTATGTTTTCTTAACACAGCCTTCTGTTGTCCCTGGCTGATTGTCCTTCCTTTACAGCTTACTCACTGCACATCAGCCCACTGGCCTTATTCTGTTTCTAGAAGGCACAGCTTGTGTCAGTGCATTTACACTTGCTGATTTCTCAAACCACTTTCCCCCAGATTTCTATGGATAGCTTCCTCTCCTCCTTTAAATCTTTGCTAAAGATTTTTACCACTTTCTCAATGAAGCTTACCTTGATCACCTGCCAAATTATGACCCGCCTCCTAACTGGTTCCCCCTCCTGCATTACCCGGCACTATTTTCTCCCTAATACTCATCATTCTTTAACCTTATTTTTTGTCTCTGTATCCTTCCCTTTGGATCTAATATGAGATCAGAACACTTTGCCTATTTTGTTCGTCAATTTAGCTCAAGAACCTACAGGGATGTCCAACCTGTGGCCTGTGGGCCACATGCAGCCCAAGATGGCTGTGAATGTGGCCCAACACAAAAGTGTAACTTTACTTAAAACACTATGAGATTGTTTTGTAATCATGTGTTGAAATGTATTTAATGTGTGGCCCAAGACAACTCTTCTTCCAGTGTGGCATGGAGATGTCAAAAGGTTGGACACCCGTGATTTTAGCAGGTGCTCAGTTAACATTTCAGTGAATGAATAAGGGCTCTGAAGAAAAACACAGGCTGAAGAAATGGGAAAAAAACAACACACACCCTGAGTAAGGCTGAGATGGGGAAGAGGAATAGCTCTAACCTAGATTTAAATTTAGATTTAGAATGGACTAAGCAATTTAATACCTGAAAATGAAGTGGCTTGAGAATGAATACAATTATAAAGAATCTGCCTAAGCATATACAGTCCCTTGAGTGGGGAAGAGAGAGTAGATATAGTAGGTCTAAATATCCAATGGAAGAAGAAAAAATTATAAAGCTATTTTCTGACTCTAGTCAATATTTCCATGATTTTTGCCACAATGTGGTTAGGTAGAGCATCCTGGGATCCCCAAAAATATTCCTGACATGGAGATCGGGGGACGATTTGTGGAAGAAATAATTTAAATGCTGAGTCATAGGTATAATTGAGCCCTCAGGCCAGGAAGAGGCAAATAAAAGAATGAAAGTGAGTCCAGTAAGGAAAATGAAGAGGATACCATCCACCAGTATCCATCACTGCTGTGGATGCTCATCAAAACACGAGAAAGACATACACAGACAAGTTTATGTGGGGGAATAGAGACAGCATGGCCACTTTCTCTAGTGGAAAGCACTCCACTCCTCTACCCAAGTAGGTTTTTATTAAGAAAGTAGACTCAGTTTGTGGATTCACAGTCTGGAAGAAAGGATCAAAGGAAACAGGTGACTTACAAAGATGCTAACAGAACTCCTGCTGTGATTCTGGGCAGAGACTGGAGTTTTAACATAGGAAAGGACTACATGGCTCAAAGGGCTAGTTTTGGTTTCCTGTCTGTGCCTTTAAATTCTAAGTAAATAACATTCTCCAGAAAACAGATCTCACAGGATCTTGCATATTCTATGTCCCAGGCCTGATTACCCTGGGGGCCATCCATCTCCAGTCTGGGCTGCCCCTTTACGTATTTCCGCAGGCAGGAGACAGAGACAGCCAGGAGACTTGTATTTCTCACATCTAAGAACAAAGACTCAGGCTTTGGCAAAGCTGAGAGGGCAGGGTTGATGTCAATCACCCCTTCATTTCCACAGCCCCGTGAGTCTCTTCCCAAAGGCCTTCATGTGGTCATGCCTGTCTTAGGTCCATTCTCTTTCCTAGATAATTATTACCTGTCATTGGCTAACTGATCAAGCACTGAAGGCCAGGCATAGAACAGGCGGTGTTCATGCCAGGGAAATAAGTTTTTGTCTCCTTAGTGGCTCCTGGTTCGGAGGTCTCTCACTCAGCCTAAGTCATGGGGGGTCACAGCTTCCTGAGACCAGGCAGGGCAGTCCCCAACAGGAAAAGAGACTGGAAAGGGAGGTAGAGGTCCTGGCAGGGTCTCAACTTGACAACAGAGGGAGGGAAGTCTCAGAGAGAGGTTTCTAGGCCAAATTCCCCTGAGCTTCAGTATTTCATCTGCTAAATGGAGATTCTAATACTTTTTTTCTTAGGGTTATAATGAGAACTAGCTTAGATCAGATTCCCAATATGGGTTTGACAAGATGATTGTTTTCATGTTCATGATTATTTTGATGTGCATTAGGAAAAAGTGAACAGAACTCTAGACTCATCCCTAAGTGACTATCATATTGCTTACAAGGAAGATACTTTATTTTAAAAATGAGCTGATTTGGATTTTGATCTGGATGGTGAAATAGATACTAATAGATAATGTGATACTAGTAATCCTCCCACAACCACATCAAAATTACAATGAAACTACAGAACAACCACCATTTGGAACCACCTGAAGCCTAGCTAAACAGAATTCCTAAAACTAAGCATACAAAGAGGAAGCCACATTGAGACTGGAAGGGGGGACAGAAACACAGAATGGTCTGGTCCCACACCCATGTGTGGTAGTTAAAAATCAGGAGGGATATCTTGGCTGTGGAGATCTCCACTGAGGAATGCGGGTCCTAGTACCACACCAGGCTCCCAACCCAGGATTCCAGCGCCAGTAAGTCCCCATAACTTCTGGCTGTAAAAACCAGCAGGAATTGTGGCTGAGTGAGATGGAGTGTTTCTGGAGTCCCCAGCAGTTCCTCTTAAAGGGCCCCTCTGTATATACACTCACTCAGACTTACTTATTCTGAGTTCCAGAGCTGTGGAAGTAGCTCAAAAGGCACCAGGAATATAAGGGGAGGGACTAAATACATATATTGGGTGGGACCAGGCCTCAGGGAATCATGAGGGTGGGACAAACAGTGTGAGCAAGGTTAATGAAGTCAGATATGGTGCCAGCTCTGTTGCTCTGTAGAGGAAAGGCTCAGAAAGGGAATGGTGACCTCTGTCTGCACTTCTGTCTGGTAGATAGCTGCTCCCCAGCTTTCACCCTGCTGCAGAACAATTCACTTCCTCCCCATATGTCTCTGGCGCCTTTCATTGGCTGTCCCCCACTGAAACTCAGAAAGAATGAGTCCGAGTAAGTCTGTGCATGGGCTCTTTAAGAGGAATTGTCAGCAAGTCTAGCAGTTTCTGTTTTCTGCATCCTCAGTTCCTGCTGGTTTTTATAACCAGAAGTTATGGCAATTTCTCTTTCTGACAATGGAACTCTGGACTGGGTTGTCTGGTGTACAACTGTGACCCTTTGCTCCTGAGATATCCCTCCCAATTTTTATTTACCACACATAGTTGTGGGGCCAGCCTGTTCCACATCTCTACCCTGCCTACCAGTCTTGATGTGGTTTCTTCTTTAACTCTGTAGTGTTAAGACTTTCATTCAGCTTGATTTCTGATGGTTATTAATGATGGTTGTTCTATAATTCAGTTGTAATTTTGATGTGGCTGTGCAAGGAGGCAAGTTATATTTATCAATGCCCCAAAGATGGAATTTCTAAGCTAAAAGTGTATGGCCAAATTTTTATGGCCCTAAATATGATTACAAAGTGTTTTTTTCCAAAAGGTTCAAGTAGTTACACTCCCACTGTCATTGAATGAGCTTACAAGTGCTTTGAGGCTATGGTGACCTTTCCTTTGGAGGGCCAGCTGACAGCTCTCAGGCAGTAAGCTCCATAAACAGTTGCTAAAGATGCCTCCAGAATGGAAGTCAATGCCTCAAACTTTTTTGGCTGGACAGTGGTTGAACACTCTGGGTCAGTGTTGCTTCTCTGCTCTCTTCCAGGATCATCCAGTGATTCAAGAGAGGCCCATTTGAAAACTGAAAACCTTTGATGTCAGTAAGGTAGAAGGGATGATGCTTCAAGTGGTGACTAACCAGTGATCCCACCAATCAATCCCTCCTAGCACCATCAGAGGCTTGTGGGACCTTTTTGGGATTGCAGCTCATCTCTCCACTCTTGGCTCCTCTATTTACTCCTTTGTATCTTTCCAGCAACCATCTGTGGTAGCTCTGAAACAAAGGCCACATAGTGACCATAAAACAAAAATCAAGATGCTTTGAAATTATCATTTCCCAGGAAGGCTTTTGGCTTGAAAAGACCAGTATACTCTGCCATTTCATTGGAAGGCCTCCAAGATTTGTAGTTTTCTCAAAAAGCAACAGTTGAAGCAGCGAGACCCTGGAGCACATGATCCCTACAACAGTATTTTAGCAACTCCTCTAATCAGATTTATGGTCACCTTTTAGAGTGGAAACAAAATCTGCTTTGAGGAGTGCCCAGTGCAGAAACAGGAAGAAATGGCTGAAGGAGCAGGTTAGGGTTATTTGTGTATTCATCTCCTCAGGGCCAAAACCTGAGAGAGTATGCCCACTTGATTTCCCAGTTTATTATATTCTAGAGCTTCACCTTGCTGGGGTACTTGTATGGAGGGAGGCATCACTCTTTTCACATGCCCCTGCAGTTCCTGGGTTAGTTCCTCTGGATCATGAAAGGAGTAGGCTGGATAAAAGACTCTACATTCCTCTACAAAAACAATAACAAAACAAGACAATAGGGCCTTGGATGAAAACTCTTAACCTGGCCCTGTGAGTAAAGTGCTCACCCTTACAAGCCCAGCAATGAGGTTCTACCAGTTCCTTGGGCTCAGCCAGTGAGGTGGACAAACAGCATTTTTTTTTCTGTTGCCCACCTTTCCAGATCAACTATTGGGGAGCATTGGCTTTCTTGAAAAGATTTCAGACTCCTACCTCTTTCCAAACTACTCCCCAGACACCATGAGGAGCCAACATGTTTCTCTTAAATTGCAAATGCTTTGGAGAGAGTAGTTCCATAAACTCTTACAGCTCATTACTTACAGGTAGTCCTGATAGGTAGGATTGGGATGAAATGAAGGTGAATTTTCTATCCTTCACAGAATATTCCAAAAAATAAAAAAATATGGAAGACTCCCAAACTCTTTTTACAAAGTCAATGTCATCCTAATCCCCAAACCAGATAAAAACACAATGAAGACAGAAAACTTCATTCATTTACTGATGGGCATTTGGGTTGCTTCCAGTACTTGGCTATTGTAAATTGTGCTACTATGAACATTGGGGGCATAGGTTCCTTTGGATTGGTGTTTCAGGGCTCCTAGGATATACTCTCAGGAGTAGAATTGCTGGGTTAAAAGGCAGTTCCAGTTTTAGTTTCCTGAGGAAATTCCATACTGTTTTCCATAGTGGTTGTATCAGTCTGCAATCCCACCAACAGTGCACTAGGGTTCCCTGTCCTCCACAACTTCTCCAACATCTGTTTGTTGCTTTGTTTATGATGACCATTTTGACCAGTATGAAGTGGTATCTCATTCTGGTATTAATTTGCATCTCTCTGAAGGCTAATGATACTGAGCATCTTTTCATGTGTCTCTGGACCCTCTTTATGTCCTCCTTGGAGAAGTGTCTGTTCAAGTCCTTTGCCCAATTTTTAATTGGATTGTTTGTCTTCTTAGAGTGGAGTCCTGTGAGTTCATTATATACTTTGTAGATCAAACCCTTATCTAAGGTATCAATGGCAATTTTTTTCCCCATATAGTTGGCTCTCTTTTCATTTTAATACTGTTTTCTTTAGCTATGCAGAAGATTTTTATTTTGATAAGATCCTATTTATATATTCTTTCCTTTATGTCACTTGAGAACAAGCTGACAGTGATCAGAGGGGAGAGGGAAGGGGACAATGGGGGGAAAGGGTGAAGGGTTTATAGGAACAATTATAAAGGAAAAATGGACAACAAGGGGGTTGGAAATGCAGGGGGAAGGTGAAGAGGGCTGAGGTGGTGAGGAGGAGTGGGGGTGGGGGATCCAGAAAACTGTACTTGAACAATAATACAAAAAATAAAAATAAAAAAGAGAGAAAATTTTTTTAAAAAGAACACTTTAGGCCAATATCGCTGATGAATATAGATGCCAAAATCCTCAACAAAGTATTGGGAAACCACATCCAGCAATACATTAAAAAGATTATACACCATGACCAAGTGGGATTCATCCCAGGGATGCAAGGAGGGTACAATATTTGCAAATAAATAAATGTAACACATCACATAAACAAAAGCAAAGGCAAAAATCACATGATCATATCAATAGATGCAAAAATAGCATTTGATAAAGTACAGCACCCATTTGTGATGGAAACACTCAGCAAAGTGGGAATCGAGGGAGCATTCCTTAACATAATAAAGGCCATATAGGAGAGACCTACAGCCAACATCATACTCAACGGGCAAAAACTAAAAACTTTCCCACTAAGATCAGGAACAAGACAACGTTGTTCACTTTCACCACTTCTATTCAGCATAGTATTGGAAGTTATAGCCACAGCAATGGGACAAGAAAAAGAAACAAAAGGTATCTAAATTGGAAAGGTGAAGTAAAACCATCATTGTTTGCAGATGACATGATAGTGTACATAGAGAATCCTATAGACTCCACCAAAAAACTGGTCAACCTAATAAATGAATCTGACAGAACAGCAGGAAACAAAGTCAATATTCAGAAGTCAAAGGCATTTTTGTATACCAACAATGACACATCAGAAACAAATATCAGGAAAAAATCCCATTTTTTATAGCAACAAGAAAAATAAAATACCTAGGAATAAACATAACCAAGGAGGTAAAAGACCTGTACTCAGAAAACTATACAACACTGAAGAAAGAAATTAAAGATGACAGAAACAAATGAAAGTATATGCCATGTTCATGGATTGGAAGAATTAGCATCATCAAAATGTTCATGCTACCCAAAGCAATTTATAGATTCTATGCAATACCTTTTAAAGTACCAATGGCATATTTTACAAATATAGAACAAACATTTCAGAAATTTATATGGAACCATAAACAACCCCAAATAGCTGCAGCAATTTTGAGAAAGAACAAAGTAGGAGGGATCACAATACCTGATACCAAACTGTATTACAAGGCCACTGTAGTCAAAACAGCCTGGTACTCTCATAAAAAAACAGGTACATAGACCAATGGAACAGAACATAGAGCCCAGCAATAAACCCACATCTCTACAGTCAATTAATGTTCAAGAAAGGGGGAAGCAGCATAAAATGGAGAAAAATAGCCTCTTCAACAAATGGTGTTGGGAGAACTGGACAGGTAAATGCAAGAAAATGAAACTTGATCACCAACTTACACCATACACAAAAATAAATTCAAGAAACTTCCGGCCAAGATGGAGGCACAGGTAGACACCCTGCACCTCCTAGCACAACCAAAATAAGGTCAGCAACAATTTAGAAACAAGAGAACAACCAGATCTGACAGAAAATTGAACTGTATGGAAGTCAGACAACCAAGGAGTTAAAATATACACATTCATCCAGACCAGTAGGAGGGGTGGAGTCGGGCAGCCAGGCAGAGAGGGGTTGCAGCACCAAAAGGGTGGCACCAGACAGGTAAAGCATCCTGGGTGCCTAAGGCATCCTGGGAGTGTAAGGCATCCCAAGCACAAGACCACAGAAGGTGGACCCTGTGCACACAGGCAGCTGGCAGACCCAGTGAGGTGGCAACTGTGAAGCGAGGCACTGCATACAAGGTGCCTGGCTGTCTGCTGTCTGGGCCACATTTGTGCACAGATAAACCAGGCAAAACTGGGCAGTGAGACAGACTGTGCAACCCAGGGTCCAAGTGCTGGGAAATAGAGTCTCCTGGCACTGACCGAAAACGCCTGTGGGGGTTGATGCACAGGGAGAGACTCCCAGCCTCACAGGAGAGTGTGTTGGAGAGACCCAGGGGGTCCTAGAATGTACACAAGCCCATGCACATGGGAATTAGCACCAGAAAGGCCCAGTTAGCTTTGGGGAAGTGGCAGAAGGGACTGAAATTCTACAGAGAGAGAAGCAAGTGCCATTGTTTCCTCTCAGACCCCACCCCCACACACAACATCACAACCCAGCAACTGGTATTCTCTTCCCTGGAGAATACCTAAGGCTCTGCCCCTCACTACATAACAGGCACAACCAGACCCCAACCCCCCCAAAAAAGGTTCAAACGGAAGTACAAATCAAAGAAGTACAGATCCAATACTTTTAAGCAACCAAGAGATAGCCAACCTATCGATGGACAATTCAAAGCACTGGTGATCAGGATGCTCACAGAATTGGCTGAATTTGGTCCCAAATTAGGTGAACAAATGAAGGCTATGATAATAGAAATGAAGGAAAATTCACAGGGAACCAATAGTGATGAAAATGAAACTGGGACTCAGAACAATAGAGTGGACCAGAGGAAGAAAGAAACAACCATACAGAAAAGAATGGAGAAATAAGAATTCAAAAAAAATGAGGAGAATCTTAGGAACCTCCAGGACATCTTTAAACCTTCCAACATCTGAATTATAGGGGTACCAGAAGGAGAAGAGGAAGAGCTACAAGTGGAAAAGTTGTTTGAACAAATAATAAAGTAGAACTTCCCCAATATGGCCAAGAAAATAGACTTCCAGGAAGTCCAGGAAGCTCAGAGTCCCAAAGAAGTTGGACCCAAGGAGGAACATGCCAAGGCACATCATGATTATATTAGCCAAGATAAAAATGAAGGAGAGAATCCTAGAAGCAGGAAGAGATAAGGGAGCAGTAACCTACAAAGGAGTTCCCATCAGACTGTCAACTGATTTCTCAAAACAGATATTATGGGCAAGAAGGGGCTGGAAAGAAGTATTCCAAGTCATGAAAGGCAAAGACCTACATCCCAGATTGCTCTATCCGGCAAAGCTTTCATTTAGCATGGAAGGGCAGATAAAGTGCTTTTCAGATAAGGTCAAGTTAAAGGAGTTCATCATCACCAAGCCCTTATGATATGAAATGTTAGAGGGACTTATCTAAGAAAAAGAAGATAAAAAACATGTAATAGTAAAATGACAGCAAACTCACAATT
>PVIA01016317.1:0-19327 GCA_004024845.1 Tonatia bakeri | reverse complement strand
GTAGTTTACCAGTCTTATTCATGTCATTTTCTTTGGTTTTGAGTGTGTGCTGGGCTTGTGCTTTTGCTTTGGGGGAAGGGGTATAAAGTATAAACAGAAACTCTCTGTAATGCTTTTACAGCTTCTTGTCATTCATAACTACCTCACACTATAAAGTTATTTTTAAAGGAGTTGGTAAGTGAACACACACGTATCCGTAACTGCGTGTGAACATATCACATTTCTGCGGGGAGGGATGCAACACCAACTGGAAGCATGGAATCCGGAAAGGGGAATCAAGTGGCTGGGGATCCAGGGGGAGGATAGTTCTCAGCGTATCCTTTTGTTCTTTATGAACTTAAAAGCTTCTGTTTAAAAAAAAAAATACCGCTTTTTAAACAAGGTGTTGAGCAGGGAAGGCACATGATGAAAATGGAGGAGGAGAAGTAGAAACCGCGGACGCACATTAGGTTACCTCCCCGGGCTTCTCAGAAGAGGACCCCCAGCAGTGAGAGGAGTGTTTCCCTTTGGTCTTCAGAAAACACATGCCCGCCTTTTCCCTTGCGTTTGCTCTGCTCCTTTAAAATCGATGTCCTGAAAGGAGCCCTTCGATCACAACTTGGGGAAAGGTGGAGCGCCGGACCAGAATGATAGAGACACTTGCAGCCGATCACCAGCAAGGTCTAATTTTTCTTCCTTCCCAGGGAGACTGATACTTACTTAAAACCTTGTTTACGTTTTATAACATCATTACAGGGAAGGTACTGATGATTATTTTGAAATTGTTTCCTAGCATTTTAAACAAAATAAATTCGTATTCATCTCCTTGAAATCATCGGAGTAATCTCAAAAATTTCAGGGAAGGGTGTTCTTTTCAAATTAAAAATTATCATAGAAGCCAATTTTTCTCTTCTCTGGCTGAACTTTAAAAACTGACTTTTATTTCATCACTTAACTATCTTTAAGAACTTATGTGGGTTGGTAAGTAATCCTGGAATAATTCCCACAACTGAGTACATAGATTGAGGTTAATTAATTTGAATAATTGAAAGCAGCATGTGCTAATTGGTTTTTGTAAATAACATTAAAAGAAAGCTTCTGGCAGTAGAGAGTATTTGTTAATAAATAAGAAATGGCTTCTTGAGAAGCCACAGTGGTGAGACACAGCAGATTTGAGAGCTAATGTTGGTTTTTGTGGGGGGGTTTTGGTTTGGTTAGGTTTGGTTTTTTAGATTTTAAAGACACATATCCAATTTAAAACCTGCATGTGAACTATTGGGCATTTGCATGGCTTTCTCATGAAATGAAATTTTGTTAATTAATGACCAAGTGCTCTTCAGTTCAAGCAAATTCCAAACAGCCCTGGGCAGACGTGGAGCGGAAGGGCAACGCCCATGCTCCCCGACCCCTAGTCTCCTAACACCCTGTGCCAACAACCCCCCTTCCGTGACCGGCACCCCCACCCACCCAGGGGCAGGCCATAGCCGTGGGAGTCATTCTAGCACCCCTCTGCTCTTTACCCCCCTTTCAGTCAAGCACAAAGCCCTTCTCAGTAAGCTTCTTCTGCAGCCCCATCCGTATTCGATGTCCTCAGCTCAGTCCGGCTGGGCTGTCATCGCTACCACTCCTCCACTAGCAAGGTCACCTTCACTCCACATCTGGCCAAGGACAGTGGTCCCTTTTCCACTTCCCTCTTACTGGGCCTCTCAGCAGCATTTACAACAGTGGGCCACTCCCTCATTCTCAGAAGTCTTCTCCAAGCTCCTTGGGAGATCAGAGCCTCCTGGATTTTCTCCCAGCTCCAGGACCACTCTTTCTCGGTCTCTTTATTTTGCATCTGCCCTTGGCAAGGCCTCTATGTTTTCGGTGGCCCAAGACTCTGTTCTTGACCCTCTCTCTTCTCTACGCTCCCTCTTATCTATCTCTAGACTTCAGATACCATCCCTATGTTTATGATTTTCAATTCTCACCCACCCCAAAGCCCCAGAATCAGATACCAACTTGGAAGTCCAACAGGCACCCTACATTTTGTAAAACCATTACCTTTCTGTCACTCTCTCTCCCCCACGATCCCCTACCTGCCTTCTCACTAAACCTTCTCCTTTTCAATAAATTGCACCATCACACTCTCCTTTGCTCAGAACAAATGCCTACGGGTCAGTTATTCTGATTTTGCCTCTCTCTGAAAGCTTGCATTCAGGCCAGCAGGGGATATTGCTAATTTGACCTCCAAAATATCACCGCAACTCTGCGTCTCACCACCTCCACTTGTACCGCCTAAGCTGAAGCCGCAGTATCTGGCCTGATTTGTGCAACAGCCTCCCAACTAGTTCTCCTGCCACCACTGTTACCCGGACACCACCCATCCTGCACACAGCACCCGGAGCAAAGATCAGACTCCTTAACTCCTCTTTCTGGAAACTGCTGACGGTTTAACACTGCTCGAGGATCAAGAAACGAAGTCCTAACCAAGCCCCACAGGCCCTGCAAGACCTCCAACCGCACATCTGACCATTTCCACCCTCATTCCTGCATCCTCCTTCCCTCAGACCCTACACGCTCCTTTGCACCTTGGAACTGTGTGCTTGCTGTTCTCTCTGCCTGGAGCCATCATTCACCTGGTTTGTACATGCTCCTTCTCCTCAATCCAGTCTTAGCTTGGGCATCTTAAAGAGGTCTCCCCAGTCCACTCTACTTCAAACCAGTTCTTTCCACCCACTCTTTATCACACTGCACTATTCTGATCTCATTACCGGAAATCATCATATTTTTCAGTCACATGATGATTGCCTGTCTTTCTCGACTAGAAACTGAATTCCTGGAGGGCAGAGAGTCTGTATTGTTTTCTACCGCATCCCCACGTAGAAGGTGGTCAAAGCAATGCACCCTTGATGGACTCAAGGTCAGAATCAGTCCTCCTCAGGCTGGGGAGAGGAGTCTGCTGTGGTCTGTGGCTCTGATGGATGCCAGGAGGACAACGTCTCTGGGAATGGAAGACTCTTTCCAGCAAAGCTTGTTATCATTGGCTCCGGGACAAGAAGAAGCTTAGCCTAGGAATGCCAGGACTTCAGTCCTCAACACCGGAAAGGGCAGGAGATTTAAGAACAAGTTACAAGGACTCTAAGAACAATATTAATAAATACCAGCATGGGTTGAATGGGATCTGCATGGTAAACATTATGCCTGGTGCTTTATAGGAGTAACCTCATTTAACACTCATAACTTCCCTGAGGGACTGGTACTTTTTTTTAATTGTGGTATAATATATGTAACATATGCCCTGGCTGGTGTGGCTCAGTGGATTGTGTGCTGACCTGTGAACCAAATGGTCACTGGTTCAATTCCCCTGCAGAGCACATGCCTGGGTTGTGGGCCAGGTCCCTGGTGGTGGGGAGGGGAGGCACGTGAGAGGCAAATACACATTGATGTTTCTCTCCCTCTCTTTCTCCCTCCCTTCCCCCTCTCTAAAACTAAATAAATAAAACCTTAAAAAATATATACATAACAAAGTCTACCATTTTAACCATTTCAGGTGTGCAGTTCAGTAGCATTAAGTACGTTCGCACTGTTGTGCCGGCCTCACCACCACGCATTCCAGAACTCCGCCTTCCCAAATGAAACTCCGTACCCATTGAATGGTCTCTCCCCACTTCTCCTCCCAGCCCCTGGGAGCCCCTGTTCTACTTTAGTCTATAAATCTGACTAAGTGCCCTGTATAAGTGGAATGACACAACACTTGTCCTTTTCGTGTCTGGCTTATTTCACTCAGCAGGTTTCCAAGGTTCATCCACATTGTAGCACATGTCAGAACTTCCCCCTTCGTTATGGGTGAGAACCATTGCACTGTATGTACACAGCACGCCTTGCTTATCCCTCCGTCTGTCCATGGATGCGTAGGTTATTCCCACCTTCAGCGAAGTGGGAATAATGCTGCTGTGAACATTGGTGTAAAAATATCGTCTTGAGTTCCTGTTTTCAGTTCTTTTGGATATATACTGCACTCAGAAGTGGGATGGCTGGCTCATGTGGTAACTGAGCTCATATGGTAATTCTGTTTCGTTTTTTGAGGAACCACCACACTGACTTCCACAGTAGCCACACAATTTTACCTTCCCACCCATGGTGTCCGGGGGTTGAAATTTCGCTACATCTTTGCCAACACTTGTGATTTTCTTTCTTTTTAAAAAAATAATACTCATTCTAATGGATGTGAAGTGGTATCTAATTGTGGTTTTGGTTTTCATTTCCCCAATAATTGGTGATGTTGAGCATCTTTTCATGTCTTATTGGCCATCTGTATATCTTCTTTGGAAAAATGTTTACTCAAGCCTTAAGTTCACTTAATTGGGTTGTTTGTTGTTGTTGAGTTGTAGCTATTATTTACATTTTCTGAATATTACTCTTCGTCACATATTTGACTTGCAAACATTTTCTCCCATTTTGTAGGTTGTCTTTTCACTCTGGTGATACTGTCCTTGAAGGTACAAGTTTTTAATTTTGATAAAGCCCTCTTTTGATGGAATTTTATCCATTTCTTCTTTTGTTCCCTGTGCTCCTGGTGGCATATCTAAGAACTTGATACCAAATCAAGCTCCAGTGTCTTGAAGCTTTTCTCCTCTTTTCTTCTAGGAGCTGTTTTATTTGAGCTCTTATGTTTAGGGCTTTGGTCCATTCTGAGTTAACTGTTGCACACAGGGGAAGGCAAGGGTGCACCTTCATTCTTTTGCCTTTGGACATCCAGTTTTTCTAGCGCCATTTGGTGAAAAGTCTACCGTTTTCTCTGTTCAACGGAATTGGCATCTTTGTCAAAAATCATTTGACCATATATGTGAGAGTTTTCTTTTTGGCTGGCTACTGTATTCCATGGGTCTCTGTCTTTGTTTTATGTGAGTACTACACTGTTTTGATTACTATAGCTTTGTAGCAAGTTTTTAAATTGGGAAGTGTCCGACTTCCACCTTTGTTCTTTCTCAAGATTGTTTCGGCTATTGTAAATAAAATTGTTTTCTTAATGTCCCTTTCAGATTGTTCACTGTTGATGTAAAAAGCACAACTAATTTTTGTGCATTGACTCTGTATCCTGAAGCTTTGCTGACTGTTTGTTAGTTCTAACAGCTTTTTGCATGGAATTTTTAGGGTTTTCGACATGTATGACCATATTACGGTCAGAGATCATTTTATTTCTTCCTCTTCTGTTGACACTATTTTTATCCTGGCTTTATAAGTCATAACTGAGCATATCACATCAGAATGCATTCTGAAAGTAACAAAATCTACTAGGGCTTGACAGATGAACTGTTTGTTTTTCTCACTGCTCTTATTCAAGAAGTCCGGAGTCCAGAGCTGGTGCACAGGCTCTGTAACACGATTAAACTACCGATCTCTCTCTGTGTTTTCCTCCTCCCTTCTTTGCATACTGACTCTCCTTTGCAAGCCACAGCAGAGCTGCCTCACCTCCAGCATCACGTCAGCACCCAGACTAGAAGAGCAAAAAATAGTGCTCTCTTCTCAACGATGGATGCTGGCCTCACCTCACCATCAGCTCACTTGCCCTGTCGTCTCTCTGGCCGTAACTGGGTCACAGCCCACCTGTAGATTAATCCCTGGTCAAAAGGAAAGAGATTTCTATGACCGTTTTTGACCAATCATGATTCATACCCTGGGGCTGGGACACTGTATGGAGCCACCACTGGAGCTGCCACTGGAGGTCAGGAAGTCTGGCCAATTTCTGAGCGGATCCATGTTCTGTAGGCAGACAGAAAGGAAGAGAAGGCTCTTGGCAGCAGATGGTAGCCGTGAAGCTGAGAGAAGGTTAACTGGCAGAGCCGAGATTCTAACCCACACAGTCTAACCCTGAAGCCTGTTCTAACCAAATAAACAGAGGAATAGGAGGTGTGGTGCCCAGTAAGCCAAACCAAGTCAGTGGTGGAGTAAGCCTTGTTATCTCAGGGCACGAATGGGCATACAAAGAGAGGTGGCCATACCAGAATCCCCTGGAGAGCTTTTTCTGAACTGCGGATCTCCCCAGACATTCTGCTGTGACCCCCAGGTACTCATGTGGCCCTCGGCCAACTCCCACGGGAATCAGCATGTCTGTGAGCCTCCGTCATCTACAGCTTTGTTGAATTAGGGGAAAGGTTAAGCACCACTGCGATAAGGAACATGCAAATTATGCACACATTCGGTGTTATGCCTTTTAGTTGATTTTGAGAGATTTGCTTTTGTTACGTTGGGTTCCATTAATATTTCTTTAAAAAAATTCTGAAACCTTGTTGAATTGAGAATGAAATTTGTCTCTACTGAGGCCTAGGTACTAAGGAAAAGACTTTAAGGAAGCAACGGTCTAAACATTAACCACTTAAAGTCCTGTTTGGGAATGAACGTATTAATCAAACTATTTCTGCATTTAAGATTGTTAAGTTGATATTTAGCCCATGTAATTCAATTCAACAAATATTTACTAAGTGCCACATATGAGCTACTATACTGGGTATAAAAATGAGTAGTTCTGAAAAAAACAAAAAACTTCAAGGGAACCTGAAGACCACTAAAATTCTTATAAGGTTTCAAAATATTTACTTAAATAATATATATATTTATAAATGGGTTTTAAAAATTGAAGTGTAGCTGACATACAATATTATATTAGTTTCAGGTGGACAACATAATACCTTATGATATGGTCACCAAGGCAAGTCCAGGAATCATCTGTCGTTTTATAAAGTTATTACAATGTTATTGACTATATTCTTCGTGCTTTACATTACACCCCCTGACCTATTTATTTTATAACTGGAAGTTTGTACCTTTTGTTCCCCCTCACCCTGTCACCCATCACCTTGCCCCTCCCCCCTCTGGCAGCCATCAGTTTGTTCTCTGTGTCTACTCACCTATCTCTGTTTTGTTTGGTTGGTTGTTAGTTTAAGATTCCCCATATAAGTGAAACCATGCAGTATGTGTCTTTCCCTGTGACTTACTTCACTTAGTATGATGCCATATACGTTCAGCCATGTTGTCACCAATGACAAGATTTCATTTGTATGGGTAAGTAATATTCCCTTGTATATACGCACTTCATCTTCTTTACCCATCATCTACTGGTGGATATCCCGATTGCCTTTATGTCTTGGTGTCTGTGTAAAGAGGTCTTTGTAACTTTCATCATGTTCTCGAGTGTATCAAAGTGTGACCATGACATACGAACTGCTGATTCCCTGATCAGAGAAGCCCACGTCCATAGGTGACTATGACCACAGTGGTCCTTAGGCAGCCAGAGGATGCATCACAGGGTGAGTGACATTCTATAAAGAAAACTATGAAAAAAAATCCAAGGTAGGTGACACTATTTTGTTTCCAGGAGAAACTTCACCAGGGATGGAGGAAAATTCCAGCCAGCGGAGAGATGAAAACATGGTTTAGCCCCTGGAAAGAGAAGGTTGGCAAGAGTCCTAGCCATACAAGCCATGCTTTAGCTCTGCCAGTCAGACCAGACAGACCATGTGGGAGAGGGAAGAAGGCTGGAGCTGACGGCTCCATGAGTCTCAGGTTCAATAAATTCCCATCTTGGGGAGTGGCAGACATTCCAATCTTACTTGCTGTGTAGATGAGGCATTTTTACATGCTATCTGGCTTGATAAGCATTGACTTAGAAGCTAAACCTATTACCCTGGCTGGAGTGGCTCAGTGGATTGAGTGCTGGCCTGCAAACTGAAGGGTTGTCAGTTCAGTTCCTGGGCAGGACACATGTCTAGGTTGTGGGCCAGGTCCCCAGGCGGGAGCCTGCAAGAGGCAGCCAATCAATGTATCTCTCCCTCTCTTTCTCCCTCCCTTCTCCTCTCTCTAAAAATAAATAAATAAAATCTTTTTTAAAAAAGAAGAAGTTGAACCTACATGTTGAAAATCTTAGAACATACCTTTGGCATTCATGGATTTTTAGTACTACAGGGAAAGGCCCAGAAAATCAAATAACTCAATTAAAAATAGCAACAACTACATCTCCCGACAAGAAAAGAGAAGAAACCAGGTTAAGTGTAGAGAAATTTGGGGTAAAAGAGATAGGAGTTGATGAACTTCGTCTTGTGAGAAAAGACTTCCTTGCAGGCACTGGTCCAAGCAGGCTTATCAAGTCATCCAGTACCCGGAGACAGCAGTGAGGACCAGGCGGCTGTCAGGAGAGCAGTGGTTCGGGAGTGCAAGGACCAGCAGCATAAACTCTGGAGCCAGACAGCCTGGGTTCAAATCATGGCTCTGCCACCTACGGCTGTTTGATCTTAGCCAAGTCATTTGACATGTTCCTCAGTTTTCTTGTTTGCAAAATGAGGGTAAAATAGTATTTAGCTCATAGGATTGTTGTGAAGATTAAGTGGGTTAAATTTTGAAAAGAGCTGAGAGCAGTATCTGACACAGCAAAAGCTGAAAATCATCATGAAAGCAGGGGAGAGAACCATCAGGTTGATGAGGTGAGAGTGTTTCGGGGTCTGGTGAGTGAATTAATGAGCCAAATAGCCCAAAGTAGAAAGGGAAGAAAATGAAATGAAGCCAGGAGGGGGAGATAGGCTTGGAGTGTAGGGAGAAGTCAAAAGGAAAAGCATGAGTTGGATGAACACAAGATAATGGAAGAGGTAGACCAATAAGGGGAAGTTCGGAATTTAAATTTCTAGAGATGACCCATTTGGAGAAATGGCAAGTCTCAAGATGCAAGGAGGCAAGCACAGGTGGCCAAATGGATCAGAGATGAATGTTACTGAAGCAGACGCGCTGGGGGGAGGGGGGTCAAGAGTCCGGGAGGACGGGGGCGTTAGGCGGCTCATCTAAGGTCTCAGAGAGAGGAAAGGCAGGAAAGCAGAAAGCCACACGCCGAGATTCTACAGTCCAGCTCGCTTTTCCCACACATACGGGTGTTCTCTGTCCTTTCTTCATTTCTGAGGCACCGGAGGATCACATGATAATAGTGTGTGAGCTTTGGAGTCAGCCTCGTGTCAGCCCTGGCTCTGGCTGCTCGCTGCTAACGTTAATTTCTTCACATCTGTTTCCTCACTTGTAAAATGGGACTCATAATGTCTGCCTAATAGAATTGTAAGGATTAAATGAGATAATGCGTACAAAGCACTTAGTGCATACTTAGTACTGAGAAAGCAGGAAGGCCCGTGTTGCTCTCATACTGAACATGAATAATCTCACAGGACACCGACATCAGACAAGGCCACTCTGAGCCCATGATAAAGCGAGACAAAACGAGGTCACGGTACAGCCCACACATGACCAAGCAACCCCCTCCCTCCAACAGAACGAGTGACTGCTACCTCTTTACCTCTTACAGCTTTATCCCCCGCTTTAGTCCTCCCCCCCGTGCTCAGATTTATGGAGATGCCCAATCCTAGGGCTGTCCCTGCCTTCTGACAACATCCAATCTAGAATGGGCCCTTGCTTCGTCAGACCTTCCCCAGGCTCACCCAACCAAAGCCCAAACCCTGTAATAGGCTCCTTCTAACACCCTCTCACTGGGATGCCCATGGTTCCACACGGTGCGTGCTCTCCCTGGACCAGGAGTGACGAACTCAGACTGCTCACCATCGTGTGCTCCCGGTGGTCCGGGCCAGCTTCTTTTGCTGAAGGACACTGACAGGGTTCCATTAGTGACACTTATTAGGGGAAGAGGTAGTTTTTCTTTCTGTTCTGATGTGGGAACCTGTTCGCAAAAAGTAAACACTGTATTTCTCAGGGGTGTTAAATTGAAAAACTCCGAGCTAAGCCTACCTCTGCGGTTCTGAAAGTCTGTGATTCTCAATCTGACACTCTCAAACATGAATTGAACCCATTAATTTATTCAATATTATTTCAGTTACAAGTCCATAAAGGAAAAAACATCTCCCTGAGATGCCCATGGACAGCCACTGTTCTTAGATTTTGCCGTAGTAAAAATAGATTTCAGAAGAATGGTCAAACTCATGTGTTCCACATTAAACTGATGACCTTGCGGGATAGTTTTACATGCAAAAAAAATCTGGTGGTATTAATATTTTAAATCTCCTCTGGGATCACTGAGTGCTAACTAAAAACAAAACAAAACAAAACAAAACAGAACGACTCAAGGTATTACAGAATACTTTTCTCTTTATCTAGAATTCCATGTACAGCAAACGCCAGGCTATTATTTGGTTCATAATTACTCAGCCCTTGTTGGTTCAGTATGTCCCAAATTTGAAATGATACAAAGCTTTATTTAACCTTGTTTGTGCAAGGGTCCGTTCTTGGTCCTAGCACAGCGAAAGCTGCATAGGACTGTAGGGACATGTTGGTCCCTTAGAGCAGGGAGGAGGCCAGGAACCTTGGAACTGTGAAAGGACATCCAAAGCAGCTGCTCATAGACTGCTGCCACCCCCATGTGATTTTTCCTGTCCTCATAGCCACTAGAAGATGGGTAAGGTTCCTGCCAGTGGTCAAATTCCAGGAGCCTAACACTGTATTTTAAGACCCTGTTTCTAACTGGCTGATGTTCTATTTTTCTTCCCCCTACGCTATGAAATAAATTCAGCAAACATTTTCTGAACACCTACTACATGCAAGGCACAAATTTAGGCAATACAGAGATTATGAAGATGAAGAAGCCCCATCCTCACTTGGAAAGAGCTAGAGCGTGGGCAGATGGAGAAGGCGGTACAAGGATAAAAAACAGTTTGGCACAGAACGTGAAACATGAGTTTGTGAACTTCTTTCTGTAGGGAGGTGCCTGGTTAGGGGAAACTTGATACTGGTTATTGTTTAGTTAATTGAAAAAATTGAACAGCAACAAAAAAGTTAAAAAAATAAAAAATAAAATCATACAGGCTGTTCTACAGCCAGGAAGGAAGGAAGGAAGGAAGGAAGGAAGGAAGGAAGGAAGGAAGGAAGGAAGGAAGGAAGGAAGGAAGGAAGGAAGGAAGGAAGGAAGGAAGGAAGGGAGGAAGGAAGGAAGGAATTAACAAGGGCATAGTATCATTAAAAAAATCATCAATACCTTAGGGATTATTTGAATTTAAAACACGTAACTGTACATGCAGTCACCATTCAGTTAATATGCAGCCAACGCCTTTTATCTGAGTCTAGGTCTGTGATTCAAGCTCCGTGTCATGTTCTAGAATGAACGCCCTTCATGAACCATTTTGGGGGCAGCATCCTTCCAGACCTTTACTGTTCCCCTCAATCTATTACACTAGTCTGCTGACATCTACTTTTGTAACATTTCTTTTAAGCAATCACTTTTCTCAAGTCTCTCCAAAATATTCACAAACCACTCAAAGAGGTTTTGCAGAAACCACTCTGTTCTGGCACTTATAGGACATGGGTCTAGTACTACTTAATTATGTAATTATGAGTATAATAAGAGGCACAACTGGAATAAGCTGGTCAAAGAGTGAGAAGTATCCAGATACCCAACCTGCATTAACGTGTCATGGGTGTCTGTCTGCATGTTTTAAGAAGTAATGGAGAGTGGTGTTCCGTCAGATGGATGGGTTAAGCAGACGGTAGTTAGCAGAGCTTCTGTGAAATATAACATTAATTGTGTTCTTACAAGATCCAAGTATCTGAGTGTTGCTTTAGCCTGATTCAATTTAATCCTCTCAGCAGCCAATAAAGTGAATGCTATTGTTATCTTCCATCTAGAAATGAGAGAATTGAAGCTCATCAAGGCTAAGTCATTTGTTCAAGGACTGACCGAGTTAGTAAGTGGCCATAACAGAATTTTAACACAGAATGTCTTGTTCCAATGCTAGTGTTTTTGACTGCTTTTTTACAATATTCCTTTTTGAGAAATTTGATGGTAAAGCAGAGGAGAAAGGACAGATAACCTCACGGGTATAATACATACCTGTCAATTATTTTGCCTCTTGAGAATAGAACCCTGATTTTCCTTTGGACTAACACCCCTTCTTTGAATGTCAAATAGGATTTGCCTTCTTCCCACCTTAGCTCCAAGAGTGAACACGTGATCCAGAAATGTCCAATGAGAGTACTTCATCCCCGTCACCACAGTGATTGGTTAATAGATGGGCACATGACTCAAGTCAGGCCAATGAAAGTCAAGCCTAGAACTGTTCCTAGCGATACTGGAAGAATGCTTTTCCACCCTTTACTCCCCTCCCCCTGTGTTCACTAGCTGGGGGCCATGGAAGCAAGCAGGCAGCACTGCACTTGGCAAAATCCTGTCTGAGCATGAAGTCAACACAGGAATGCAGAGCCCAGACATGGAAAGAAAGAGACCAGTAGACTCATCAGTCTTTGAGCTTCTACATCCGCCATGCCTGAATTCTGCCACACCAGTTCTTAATGACGTTCAAAACCCAGTTCCCATCTTCAACAAGCTGCTGGATGAACTCAGAACTCATAAATATGTTCAACGTACATCAAACAAAAACAATGTTTTAAATTCTACTTCATTGCTTAAATGTGCTCTGTCTGTTTATCCGGTTTCATTTACCTCCCTTTTTCCTTATACCCCTCATCATTCCTGCATTACCTTTATGACTCACTACAAATAGCTGATCAGAATTGTTCTTAGCTGGAGATTCAGTATTTCTTGTCTAAGCCGACAGGAAGACATACATGTACAAAACCACAAGCATTGTTGCCGTGGAACCTCTCTCCAAATTAAATCTTGTCTGGATTTCCAGGATATAGAACTGCAGCTGTTCAGGCTGCAGGTGGTGCAGGAGCCTGAGGAGCACAGACGGTGGTCCCTGGACAGACTTCTGTCTGACGAGCCCTTGGATTCACCGCACGATGCACGATGGCGTGTCTCGACAAAGTGCCGGATAGAATTTTGACAAACTTAACAACTTTTGAAACCTCTTTGTCAAATCTTGTCATATGCTACGTGGATCTGTCAAAATGACAATTTGCACACTCTGCCAGTGTCATTATTTCTTTAAAACAGGCAGAAAATTCACTGCGTTAAATAGAAGAAGAAAACGTAGACAGACACATCTAACATCATCTCCTTCTCCCTGTTTTAAAAATTACGTGTCTTATAAAACAGAAGGTAGATATGGAATCAACGCTGTAATTTAACTAGGGCAAAAGTTTCAAAAAGCCTATATTAGAAAAGAGAGAGGAGAAGAACTTTGGAGAGCTCAGGTCTGTATTTTAAGCCCTTGTGGCTGCAGCAGCAGCAGCAACTCGAAAGAAAAATGAATAGCTATGATGTTTTAGGTCAGGTACTTTAAGCAGTAAGTTAACAGAATCATTACCATCATCATCCTCACCTTCACCACCACCACCACAACCATCACCATCACCACCATCACCATCACCACCGTTAATACCGCCACCATCATCCTGATGTTCTGAGCACTGAGCGTGTGTTGCACACTGTGCCAAGTGTGTTCTGTGCAACGTCTCATTTCATCCTCACCATGGCCCTCCGAGGGGAATACCAACGTTACCCCTGAGCAATTAAGTGACTTGCTCAGTGTTACCTAGCTGGTAACTGGCAGAACTGGGAGACTTCAAGGCAATTTGTCTCCAAAGTTCTTCAATGCAGCCAAAGCTTGTGAGTAATACTGGAACGTGAGGAACCCAAATATCCCAACGCAGGTGCATCGGCCAACACACTCACAGTTGATGTAGCCTGGTCTCTCACCTCTTACCCATGGAGAATGACGCTACGTGCAAAATTGCACAAGTCTGAGGTTTGTGACACCCTATGCATGCCATTGTTTAATTCAAATACCATCAGCAAAGATTCTCTCCTTCATTTACTCAGTGGTTCTCTGAGTTAAGGAGAGGCAGTTTTCAAACTCATGGAAATAGAAAAGAATGGTGATTGTCAGGGGTTGGGACTGGGGGAAATGGGGAGACGAGGAAACGGTACAAACTTCCAGTTATAAGACATCACGGTGACTATAGTTAACAATGCTGTAGTATATACTAGCAAGTTGCAAAGGAAGAAGACCTTAATTAAGTGTTACCACCACTAAAAAGGTGGTAATTAGGTGAGGTGACAGGTGTTGACGAACCTTATGTATTAATCATTTCTCATTCTACACATGTATCAAATTGACATATTGTACACCTTAAACTTACACAATGGTATATGTCAATTATCTCTCAATGAAACTGGAGGGAAAAAGAGGCAGGTTTTATTATTACTTACACTTATCCTAAGGAAGGAAAAACAGAGACATAAGTGATGGTGAAACTTTCCAGGACGTACAACGAATTCCTACTTGTGCAGATCTCTCCATCATAAGCCACTGGGTGCAGAAGAAAGGACTTTTGCCCTGAGCTCTGATCTTTCTAGTTCCAGCTTGTATAGTCCAGGGTCTAAAGGGGACCTTGAGAATAGGATCATAATAGCTAATATTTGTTGAGCATTTACTATGTGCTTTGCACACATTATATCATTCCTACTTCACATCAACCCTCTCCCGTGGGTACTCCTTTCCCCCAGGTTAGAAAAGAAGAAACAGAGGGTCAGAGTGGCTAAGAAACCTGCTCTGCGTGACACAGCCAGCTGGAAGCAGAGCCAGGGCTGGAATTCCATCGTCTTACTTCCTGTTCAAGCTCTTAACCTGGGACACATGAGCCATGTCCAAGGTACAAGAGAACGGTGTTGTTTTTGTTCATTTCGAATTGGAACGTGTTTCCTCATAGAAAAATTTCTGAAGGGCAGGGCTCCCAGATCAGCCTGCAGAGGCCGATTTGTGCCTTGTTGTTGTTTAAATTCTACTGGCAGGAAAAATCGCAGGAACAAGATGTTTCAATGATGATGAAAGTCAGTATTAAGGCAAATGCAATGAATAAAAAATGTTTTTTTTTTAATCTTGTTGGAGAACTACAAAATGGCTAGAAAAGGTAAAAAAGGAAAATGAAATTTTTTGTTAAGATTGTGAAAATTCCTCCCAACCAATTTCAAGTGCTTAAGAGGTGATTCCTGCAGGCCGTTCGTTTGAATTTCTTATTCCATGGCCCAGATACATCACTAGCTCTACTCATGCTCCTCAAAATCATCATCATCATCATCATCACCATCAAAAAGGGGTTTTTTTTTTTTTAGTCTTGCACCCAATTGGAGACGTGTGTAATACAAAAGAAATTGCATGCACTTTGGAATTTAATACGTAAGGATTAAAAACCAGATTTCTGCCAAGTGGAGAAGCAGTTAAGACATTTCAGCCCCACGCTGGCAGAGTGTGACTGTGTCAGTGGAAAGCATTAAGTTTTGGGTTTTCTGGTAATTCCTCTGAACAGAATAGGTGGTAAGGACTTGGGTATCACGTGTAATAGATAGTCGAGTAATTGGATGACTAAGTAAAAAGCCTGAAATTAAAAAATAATCATGAGAAACAGAACATGGAATTTAAGTTAGGAGAAATTAGTAAGTTAAAAGAAAATCAAACCCTAGCTCTAGGCTTGAAACAAAATGAAAACACTAAGGAGGGCGGAAACGTGAGCCACTACACTGGAGATTCCCGAGCGGTCCTTCATTGCTGCCATATGAGCACCGGATGAGAAGAGACTGTGAACATTGATCCCGAGCAGCTTCTGGACCTGGCTCCAAATACTCTTACATCACACCGAAAACAAATCTCGGCTCATGGCTTAAAAATACTCGGAAGATCGTGCAAATCCCTTCTCAAGAACAATGGCTAGAAAGCAACATTCTTTAGAAAACTCAATAATCGCCCATGTTCACTGGTCCACTTGCCTTCCTTTAGGTCGCGCTTTGGCGAAGTGGGTCTTCCGTAATGTCAGTGGGGAGACAGATCTGCTTTAAAACCCAGATGAGACTCTCACCTGAGGTTCAAGAACCATCCAAACCCAGATATTCACAGCCTCCTCTTTTAACAGAAAAAGAATTTTAAAAGCAACTTTTGGGACTTTTTTCAGTGTGTCAATAAGATCTTTTTAGTGATCTTATTCACAAACAAATAATGCTATTGACAAAAAAATAAAGAAAAACCTGTAAAATGTCAGTATCCTTTGTATGAAGGGTATTTTTAAAAAAGATGTTTCTTTTTCTATTTGAAAACAAACACATAGGTAAATCAACAGTTTATATGATTCTTTTAGAGGTTTTATAAAACAATAACGATTTTGACGATTTCCTTCTTCCTGTAAAAGAACTGTGGTCCAGGGACAGATTTTATTGTTCAGGGACAAGTGACACGGGGCCACAAACTGAGAAGAGAATGTGGAGGTCTTTCAGGAGCCTTGAGCTACATGGTTGCCTTGCAAACCTGCAAACTCCTCCCTCCACTCCCACCCCACTTTTCCTTGGGTCTGCTAAGGGGAGGAAGATCACACACCCAGTAGCTAAAGGCTTGAATTTGGACTTGCACATGGGACTCACCCACAGGCTGAGGGTAGAGAGGGCTCTGAAGTCACCTGCCAGGTCTCAAAAAGTTCTCTCCTGTTACTTTTTCAAAAGTTGCTTCAAGCTCGGGGGATGACCGTCAAGATTCTGTGGGTGTCCAATACCCATACGGAGTGCTGATCTGACATACAAATGGGTCTTTTCTCTCCCAGTGTGGTTGATAATATGTAACACTCCCAGATCCAAGTAACGTTTATTATGCATTCAATAAGAGTGCAGTTTGCCTGGTCTCACTACCAAGAACTTATAAACACAGAGTGGAGCAAAAGTAGATTTACAGTTGTTCGTATGGGAAAACAATACAATAATTAATAAATAATAATACAAGAAGTAACTGTGTTTCACATATTCACAACTATAAACCTACTTCTGCCCCACCCTGTGTGTGTATATATATTATATTATAATATTATATATTACGTATACATTAAGGACATACCATGTGTGAGGGTTGTCTTGTCATCCAACTTCTTAATTAAAGCTCACAGCAGCCTAATAAGGCTGCTATTAATTCTTAGGCTTAAATACTGAGGCTTTAGAAAGGTTAAAAATTTGCCAAGGGTCTCACAGCTAGCAGTGGGAGGGCTGGGACGTGAACCAGACTAGCTTGCACTGGTGGCCTTGATTGCAACGGTCAACGTAGCAGCTGCTTCTGGCATCCCACCCACAGCCCTCAACAGCTCAGGGGCTCCAGCTGCCAGAGCTCCCAGCATGTGCAGCTCGGGACCTGAAGGCTCTGTGCGGAACCACAGAAGGCCCTTTAACTGGCACGTGCTTGCAGCAGGCCAGACCACCAGGAAATGAACGCAGCCTCTCCCCCACATCAGTGCCCTCTGTCTATTCCAAGCCCCTGTCCCTCGGGTAGGATTATTCTGAGACGTGTGTTTTACACCACTTCCCACAATTTTCCTGTGGGGCTACATTTCGATGCCCACCGAGGTGGCTGGATTAACAGCACACATTTTACTAGCTTCCTTTCCTTCTCTGCAGCCCTTGCCTATTTCCCTAACCAGGGCTTTTTGCACTTGTCAGCTAAACGGCTCACATTCAAACCTTTGTCTCAGGTCTGGTTTGGGCAGAACCAGTCACACTACCCAGTTCGGATACATAGCTAGTCTTCAGATCCATAACTAGTGTTCAGGGGTATTTCTTCTGAGGATTTTACAAAGGCCACAAAATGAAGAGTGCAGTGGAACACAATATCAAACAAAACTAGACACATTTGATTTTTCTGTGAAATATAATGGTATCGCAAACTACCTGATGGGGGATTTTAACCATCGCTTTCCTATTCCCTCCTCACAGAGGAAGTGCAATCCAGAAAAAAGAACCTTAAGACAAAAATGGCCAAGATAATTCTTTCTTCTGGTTTTTGGTCTGGAGTCATTCATTCTGCAGCTGTTCTGTGTGCACCATTCTGGCACACTGGGATAGGACTACTTGTTTTTTTTAACTATGATAAGATACACATAACAAAAAACTTACCATGTTAGCCGTTTTTAAATGTACTCTTCCTCCACATTAAGTACATTCACATTATCGGGAAACCATCATCACCATCCATCCAAGACCACTTTTTATCCCGCAGAACTAAAATGCCACACCCATTAGACACTGGCTTCCCCTTCTTCCCTCTCCCAGACCCTGGCTACTACCATTTTCCTTTCTGTCTCTGTGAATTTGAGTACCGACCTCATATAAGTGGCTTCATACACTATTTGGCATGTTGTGACAGGCTAATTGGAGTAAGCATAATGTCCTCCAGGTTCATCTGTGTTGTAGTATAGGTCAAAATCTCCTTCCTTTTCAACTGGATAATATTCCTTTATCCACACTTACCACCTGTTGTTTATCGGGCCCCCGCTGATGGGCGTTTGGGGAGCCTCCGACTTTATCGTGAGTCCCGCTGCCAAGAACATGAACGCACAACTATCTGTCTGAGTCCCCGCCATCAGTTTTTCTCGATGTGTCCCCAGGAGAGGAATTGCTGATCAGACAGAAATTCTGTGTTTACTTTTTTCCTAGGAACCGCCATACTGTTTTCCACAAGTGGCTGCACGTTTTACGTTCCCGACCGCAAAGCACAAGGACTTTAATTTCTCCCCATGCTCATCAACACTCGTATTTTCTGATTTTGAGTTTTGGATTTTTTTTGTTTTGGTTTTGGTTTTTGCTTTTTTTAATTACAGACATCCTAATAGTGTTTTAAAGCTTTGATTTACCTGTGGTTTTTAATTAATTATATTGCTGAGGAAGGTTGACTCTACAAAGTCAACCATTTATTATTATCATGAAGGATATGGCTTCTTCTGTTTGCTTGAGGACACAGCTCTGGCACGTCCCCTGTGGAGGGGAGGGGACCCAGTTAATTCCTTCTGGTGGACAGTGAACGGCCCGCGGGATCCAGGAAAGATCCCTCCCTGGGCCCTGGTTTCAGGACACCTCTGGACAATATCATCATCTGTAACCTGAGCCTGCAGGAGTCCGGCTCAGGGCTCTCCGCTCCATTTTGTTTTTAGTCCCATCTTTGCTCGGTGTGCCATGAAGACCAATGCTTTCCAGTCTCATTTGATGGCCAACTTTCCTAATGGTTACACCTTTGCTTTTAATTTTGAAAAAAATAAAGGTTATTCTCCAAAAACTACATGTTCACTTATTTTCCTAGGTGCCTTCTTCATTAAAAAAGAAAGAGATGGTGGAGAGAAGGGGAAGGGACTAGACAAAGAACATGCATGAATGACCCACAGACATGGACAACAGGGTGGGGACTGACTGTGGGGGGGGGATGGGCAGAGGAGGGCCAAGGCGGGAAAAGTGAGACAACTGTCATAGAATAACAATAAAAATGACTTAAAGTTTTTTAAAGTTATGCATAAAAACATAAAAGCTCTCAAAGTGTTCAGAGTAAAAAAAGCAAGAGAGAGAGAAAGGAGTGAACTTAAAACTAAACCCAAGGGACCTAGAAACTTCCGTAGCACGTGCCATGGGGATAGG
>PVIA01016316.1:0-19379 GCA_004024845.1 Tonatia bakeri | reverse complement strand
GAAAAAATGAAGGCTACACTAAGTGAAATAAAGGAAAATGTATAGGGAACCAATAATGATGGGAAGGAAACTGGGACTCAAATTAACAGTGTGGACCAGAATGAAGAAAGAAACATCCAACCAGAAAAGAATGAAGAAACAAAAATTCAAAAAAATGAGGAGAGGCTTAAACGTTCCAACATCTGAGTTATAGGGGTACGAGAAGGAGAAGAGGAAGAGCAACAAATGGAAAAGTTATTTGAACAAAAAATAAAGGAGAACGTCCTCAACTTGGCAAGGGAAATAGACTTCCAGGAAGTCCAAGAAGCTCAGAGAGTCCCAAACAAATTGGACCCAAGGAGGAACACACCAAGGCACATCATAATTACATTAGCCAAGGTAAAAATGAAGGAGAGAATCCTAGAAGAAGCAAGAGATAAGGAGACAGTAACCTACAAAGGAGTTCCCATCAGACTGTCAGCTGATTTCTCTAAAGAGACCTTACAGGCAAGAAGGGGCTGGCAAGAAGTATTCCAAGTCATGAAAGGCAAGGACCTACATCCCAGATTGCTCTATCCAGCAAAGCTTTCATTTAGAATGGAAGGGCAGATCAAGTGCCTCTCAGATAAGGTCAAGTTAAAGGAGTTCATCATCACTGAGCCCTTATTTTATGAAATGTTAAAGGGACTTATCTAAGAAAAAGAAGATAAAAAATATGAACAGTAAAATGATAGTAAACTCACAATAATTAACAACCACACCTAAAGCAAAAACAAAAGCAAACTAAACAAACAACTAGAACAGCAACAGAAGCACAGAAATGGAGATCACATGGAGGGATAGCAACAGGGGACTGGGAGGAGGAGAGAGGGGGAAAAGGTGGAGAATAAGTAGCATAGAAGGTAGGTAGAAAATAGACACGGGGAAAGAATAATATTAAGAATAATATGGGAAATGTAGAAGTTAAAGAATTTGTAAGTATGACACATGGACATGAACGAAAGGGAATGTGGGTGGGAGAGGGTGTACAGGGTGGAGGTGAGTGAAGGGAGAAAATGGGACAACTGTAATAGCATAATCAATAAACTATATTAAAAAATAAAAGTAAATAAAAATGTGACAAAAGAAGAAAGAGTGCTCAGAAGAGCCATCAGATCATCTTACTCTGATTTTGGCAGTAAACCTGAATTTTTCTGAATGCAGTGCTGAGTTTTGTACCTCACAAGTGAAGCATGATAATAAGAACTTGGAGAGGATCTAACAGGGGTATGAGTTTAAGAAACATATCTAGGCTGAATTCCTAGAGAGCAGAGGTAATTTAGCTTAGTGAAAAGGAAAGATGTACAGGGATGCCCACTGTCCCGATGACTCAGGCAGACTACTCAAACCAGAGGAGTGGACATTGTATGACAGGTTAAAGTTAGACAGAACTTCCCCTTGTAAGGACTGTGAAGATTTTGAGGAGGAAGGGGCGGAAGATTGTCAGGGAGACTGAAGAGAGGATTGCTAAATAGTGTTAATGCTAGTATTTTTAAAAGTTAAGATAGTTTAAGGATGAGTAAAATTATGCTGAGTCAGGGTGGTGGTGGGCTTATTCTCAGCAATCTCTCTGGACCCGAGTACCCCATCAAGGCTAATTCTACCCTGTTGCACTTCAAGGGCCAGGGAAGTGATAAGGAAAAGGAGGAGGGGGAGAGGACAGTGGGAAAGGAAAGGTGACGGTAATTACTATGGGTACACAGATTGCCCACTTCCAGTAACCCTTAAGGTACTCCAGGGTCTTTGATATGGAATCTCAGGAAAGCAGTATGGCCTAGGGTTACAAAAATTGGTTTTGCAGTATGACTCAATGGTCCCAGGACTGTCTGTATACAGGCTGAACAACCCTCACTTGACAAGTACTTTCCAGCCTCAGTGCCCTCTCTAGAATGGAAGCCCCATGAGGAGAAGGACTTAACCTTATTCACTATAATGTCCCTAGAGCCTCATAGAGCACCTGGCAATAATTATTTGCTGAATGAATAAATAGACCTGTAAAATGGGACAATGTTAGCATTACTCCAGAGGCAATAAAACATAGTAATAAAGAACATGGACAATGGAGCCAGACTCCCTTAATCTGAATTCAGACTCAGCTACTTCTACCACTGTCACTTTGGCAGGTAAGTGAATCTCTCTATGCCTCTCTGTACCTCAGTTTCCTCATTTGTAAAACAGAGACAATGGGACATCTACCTCAATAGGTTGTGGTGCAGCTGAAAACAAGTTAATAGCCCTGGCTGGTGTGGCTCAGCAGATTGGACATCAGCCTGCTGATCAAAAAGTTGCTGATTTGAGTCTGATCAGGGCGCTTGCCTGGGTTGCAGGTCAGGTTCCCAGTTGGGGGAGTGCAAGAGGCAACCAATTGATTTTTCTCTTACACTTTGATGTTTCTCTCCCTTTCTTTCTCCTTCCCTTTCCCTCTCTCTAAAAGTAAATAAATAAAATCTTTATAAAGTAACAAGTTAATAGGTGTGAAATACATAAAATAGTTCCTGACTATATATTTGTTGGATATTATTAGTATTATGAGGGTTAATTGATAAAATTCAGAAAAAAATACTCAGCATTTCAGGTTTGATTCTATATACCCCTGAACTATTCAACTCTCATATAATGAAATGTAACAGATATTGTTATTAAATATTTTTTAAATAAAAATAAACACTTAGCTCATCACCTTCTATATTGCAAGTTCTCAGTGAATGTTAGCTATTCTTATTGTTGTCATTGCTGTTTTTGTTATAAGAAAACCAATCTGATGTCCCCCAAGCCTGCAGACTGATGATAAGGCCACAGGTTCATCTTCAGGGTCAACTTGGAAAAGGAGCAGGCAATGGCAGGCTTAACTATGGAGGAATCCCCAGGAAAACTGCTGTTGGCATTGAATAAGATGGAAGTAGTGGGAACTGAGTTGGTTGAAATGTTTAGCCTGAGGCTAGAGACACCACTTTGAACAAGAGCAAAACAGGAGAAAAAGAGGGATGTAAAGAAGCACAGGCTGGATAAAACTTGTAATATACCAGATCAATTTCTTCTTCTGTAGTTTGTTACTTCTATTACTCATCAGAGGGACTGGTTCAATTCCTCAAGAAGTATTTAGTACCAGTAGAAATTGGTACTATTTTTTTCAGCATTGCAATTAGGGTCTTGGGAAACAGAAATGCCATTAAAAGGCAACCTTGTCTCTGGGGTTTACAATCTCTTGAGAAAATAATATTAGACAAAAAACCAAGATTGTATATAAATATGACCCAAAGTGGACAAAACAGATCACCGCTACAAGTTAAGACAAGGGAGACATCAATTCATCTTTTCATTCTTGCATATATTCATTATTTAGTTGACACTGAGCACCCACTATACTGAAGATCATAAAGGATCGGGAGCTTGGGAAGCTACATGCCTGTCCTCAAAGAACACGTACTTTCATGAGGAACTGGTGGTGATCTGTATGAGAATAGCCCCCATACAGGGCAGAATGCCATCTTGTCTAAGAAGCTTGCTTGTGTTAGCATTACCAGAGGAGTCTACCTTATGTAGTCTTGCGCTGCTTTCCGAGGATGGTGATCCTTGATTTGATTTGTAGGGTTGGTATAGTCTAAACAGATGGGGCATTAGCATGTAGAAATACACTCACAAAAGCAAAGATAAACATGGCTTTTATTTTATTGATTCATGAAGGCATTGAACAAACCAACTTTTTTGAAAATATGTATTGCAGGTCCCCCACCTCCTGCTACTCAAAAGTGTTCCTATGAAAACTTTGTATGTCAGAATGCAATAAAGCAAAGAAGCAATTGCCATTAATTTATATGAAAAAATTTTGAGTATTCCGGATCCAAAAACTAACCTACTCAGTCATACTGAATACACTTAATTACACCGGTTTTACACTTTGTGTATCACCCTCACGAGCTCTCTTAAGCTATTCTAATACCTTAGGACACATCTTGGTTAATGGATACACAAAATAAATTGAGATAAAGCACAGAGGCTCACGCAGTTCAAAGCTATGGTAACTTGATGCTGAGATGCTAAGTGTAGTTCCCAGGAAAGAAGCTTGGGGAAGACACTGTTGCAGCGAGGGGTGTGTACCACCTCTATAAAGAATGGTTCACAACAAAACAAATGCTAAACACTGTTTTCACCATTTTTGTAAAAGTGAAAATCTTCATTGTATTTCTTTTGGTTAGTGAAAATAGGACTATTGTATATCTTTTGTAAAAGCAAAATGGCTTTAACCCAAACACATGAAAAGTTGGGGATATGGCTGAAAGATGAATAAGACATCCTTCCTTCCCTCAGATAGTTTACGGTCTAAAGCAGGTATAAGGCACATAAAAAAGGTGTATTAGAGTGTGATAAGTGTAATAGTCGAGGTATGTGTTAAGTAGCATGCAGAAGGATAACGAGATAGGGGTTCAGTGAGTGACAAGGGAATCAGGGCAGTGTAGGCACAAGGGACAACCTGTGCAAAGGCTCTGTGGGAAGCACACTGGATGCCCATGTATAAGGCCAAATGAAGAGTGATAGGAAATAAGGTAGTTAGACAGGGAGGGATTAGATCATGAAGGTACTGAGAGGGCAGTCTGTGAACTTTGAACTTTATTCAGAGGACTGGGCAATCACCTAAAGTTTTCAGGGGATGTGACATAGCACATTTGCATTTGGGAAAGATAATAACAATGTCTTCTTACATGATTTAGGGCCAGCTGTGGTTTATAAAGCTCAACCTCACAATAACCTTTATCATCTCCAGAAAGATGTACCAAATTTGCCCAAGGTCACTCAAGTAGTAAGGAGCAGAAAGATTTTCTGTTTTCAAGGCCAAATCCTTAACCCCTACACTCTGCTACCCCTCTCTCTGACTGCCGTGTGTGTGTGTGTGTGTGTGTGTGTGTGTGTGTGTGTGTGGCAGGGGTGGGGGTGGGGAGGATGGCAAAAGAACAGGCAGAGCTGTAGTCAGAATAAAAGATAATGAGGCCAGAACTAAAGCGGTGGGGGTAGGAATGCAGAGAAGAGAGTCCAAAAATATTTAGAAAATAGGCTCAGCTGGGTGTTGTGATTGATGAGATGTGTATTATTAAAAGAGATGGAGGACAAGAATGACTCCAAGATTTCTGCTCCTATGACTGTGTTTCTTGTGGGGCCATCAGCAAGCAATGAGAACCACAAGAAGTGAAGGAAGTGGGTGTGGGGACAATAAGTTGAGATAGCTATGGGACATCATGGTGGAGACCTTACCCACCAGTAGTGGAGTTAGACCCAGGAGGAGCTCAGGAGCCAGGTCTGGGCTGGAGGCAGAGACTGGGATATCTGACAGGTTGGCTAGGATGGGCAGGGCTGATTATGCTGCAGAGGACATAGATAACATATGGAATTAAGTTGGAAGACAGTGAGGAGTCACTAAGCCCCTTTCATTAGGAAAGCAACATGGTCAGTGACAGCTTTTGAAATGTCAAGTCTTAAACTAAAATATCCAAGAACTAAAATGGAACTTTATTTCTAGCCCCCATTTTACTCTGTGGTGAAAATAACACCTTGGTAAGGATCAGCCAGCAGCCCCATGCTCAGGGGCTGTGGGGCTTAGTTTTGTGGGGCTTAGCCAGCATTGGAAAAGGCCATTGGTCCTTGACTGTTGTCATCTTTCATGCCAGGGATACCAAGACATTTTAATTTCTGAGGGCTGTACGTTTGCTCCATGAGAGTTTCCATTATATGCTCCTTGCAGGACTTCAAGGTCTCTCCTGGTCTGGATGTGGTGAAAGGGCAGAGGGGTCCCAGCTTGTGTCTTTGTTTTTCTTGTGTCTCATAGCACTTCGTAACTCAAAGGTAAAGGATGAAAAAATGTTAGAGGATGAAATGGAGGGGGAAATATTAATAAATTTCTCGAAATATTATCCTGCCACATAATACAAATCTTATTTTTTGGAAACCAGTTCACAACACTGGACAGGCTCTAGTGGAGTGAGGAGAGAACAGAGGAGCAGAGACCAATTAAGAGACCACCACCCTCACATGGGTTGAACAGGACTGTTTTGGGGTTGTTGTTGTTTTTAAGATTTTATGTATTATTTAGAGAGAAGGGAAGGGAGAGAGAAAGGGAAGGAGCAAAACATTGACCAGGTTTTGCAAACCCCCAGCTGGGGACCTGGCCTGCAACCTAGGCATGTGTCCCAACCTTTTGGTTTGCAGGCCAGAGCTCAATCCACTGAGCCGCGCCAGCCAGGGCAGGACTGTGTTTTTGATAATGTACTTTCCCCTCTCATTTGATCCTCAGAGTGACTCTGGTCTGTCAGTTGGTACTTATCATCCAAATTTTACAGATAAGGGCATTGGGAGAAGTAAACAAATTAGACAAAAATCATCTAGATAGCAAATAGAAGAGCTCAGCCTTAAAACCTAGGTCTTCTGATGAAAATCTTTAAGAGAAAAAGAATCCTTTGTGTATTCTCCAGCCTCCTTACATCCCACGACATCAAGTTGCCTCTACAGGAATAAGGTGTTCTAAACATCAGAGCCTAAAGGTGCCTTTGGAGGCTGTATCTTGAGAGAAGATCCCACTGGGAAACAAGGCCACGTACCTCAAAGAATTCCCCTGGGCTGTGTAAGGGACTTCCCACTGAGAGTTGCTTCCAATGCCCCAAGTCAACTTCCAAAGGCCCCTGAATCTTAACTGCTGCTGTGTAAAGCCAGCTGCGACAACTACCTTGTAATTCTCACTGATGAATCCCCCATACACACTTTCAGATTCTAACCTGCAGGTATAGCTCCTGGGAGGACACTTTGAGTAGGAACTTGTTCAAATCATGTAGCCTCTATAGGAATGGTTTCTCAAAAAAGTGGTTTATAATTTCTCATCCATAGCAGGAGTGAGAGGGTGGTTTAGAGGAGGGAGGAAGTACTGATGGGGAGGAAGGGAATCCAGGATTTTGAGCAGCGAAGTTCAAAGGAGAGGGGTGATCTTTGCTTCTGGAGATGAGAGGCTGGTCGATTCCTATAAAGGTAAAAGAGAGAAAGAATAAGATGTGATAGGTGGAGCCCTGTCTGTAAAGGGAAACCGAAGTTTCTATTTTCTCACTGGATTGCTGGGATTCAGGGTCCCTGGCCCCACCCTCATCCTCTGCAGGGATTTCCACTTCAACTAGGCTACTCTTCAGGTCCCCCACCCTTCTCTTCCTTGCTCCCCTACAGGACCTTCCTCCTCCACCATTTCTAGAGTTTGCACATTGCAACCCCTATACATTCATTCGCCATCACACTTCCTGTATCTCCCTCCAGCCTTCCTTCTAGCTCCTTGCCCCTGGAGTTTGATCTAAGTAAGCCTCCAGCCCCAGAGGCCCATATTGCTTACTCCAGTGGTTCTTAAACTCTAGCCTGCATCAGGATCACCTGGAGAGCATTTAAAACACAGATTGCTAGGATTTTCAGTTTCTGTTTCAGTAGGCCTGGAGTGGGGATTGAGAATTTACATTGCTAACACATTCCTAAGTGATGCTGACATTACATGGTCATTCATTTTGCCTTAATTACACACTGTCCCGTATTGATACCTTAATTGAGTGTGTATATCCTGCCTTCCATATGAAACTGTGAACAATTCAAAGGCAGTGATGTGGAAAGTACTTGACTGTATCCTCCACAGTACCTCCTGGCAGACTCAGAGCAGGTACTCAATCCCAATATAATTTATTAATTAATGTGAAGGGTTAGTATTGATCTTAGGTTAAATTATGAATTAGGCAGTTTGCTTACAGGAACCTCCTACTCTCCTCTTCTTTCCTCCACCAATTTCTGTGCCACTCACTCTTCCTCCTCCAGGCTGAACCAGGCTACCCCAAAACATATGCCTGCCATAAAATCCTGGCATCTGCCCCTCGGAGTTGATAGGCAATTCTCAAAAGAATTTAAATTCAGAAGGAAAGAAGTGAAACAAGGCAGTAACTAGAAAGGAGTATGATGTCCAGGAGGCTTTCTGTTTTATTTTTCAAGATGAACAAGAGTTGAGCTTATTTAAATACTGGTGGAAAGAAACCAGCCAAGTGGGAGAGGTGATAGTATGGAATGAGAAGGTATAAAAGATAGAAGGGGTATTTGAGAAGGAGGGTAGGCAGACTTCAGAGTACAAGGAGAAGAATTAGCCTAGACAGGAGCAGGGACACCTCTCCCATTGTAAATGGAAATAGGAAAGAATTGGTTTAGATGCAGAAACAATGAGGTTTTAGACTGTAGGTGACTCCTAGCTCTAACATCTTATGAATCCATGACATTAAATCACCACAGTGTCAGAGGCTTAATATGTCACCTCTCCTTGGTAAAGCTTTAACCCAAAGAAATAAATCTTTCATGAGAGACTCTCAGGCTATAGGAGGCCTCCTGGTGGGGCAGCAGGGCCTTTGCAGTGACTCTGAACACCTACTATCTTGCTATACAAGGTAGAATTGGAAAAAGAGGATAATGTGTTCAACTGCAACAATGTAAGGTCTAGAGCAAGGTCGCAGAACTAATAAGTACCAGTACCAGATTTAGAACCATTCTTCACCTCACTCCAGCTGATCCACCTATCTCATTTATTCTCTGACTACCTAAGATTGCAAGGAAGTAGGGGAAGAATTAAGAACAGCTTCTTTGGTGCCCTCCCTCCAGGAGCTTGCCTGCACCTTTCCCCTCTCCCTCTACTTCCCCCCTGGGCACTTACCTTTATCTTACCTTTACCCTTCTCTCTCCTGATCTCAAAGGGCCCCATCTTTTGACTTGTAATTAGTGTTGACTTTTCCTGAGCCCTTTCTTCTTCCACTCACTTCTACCTCTGTAACTTTCTAAATAGAGTTTTTCTTAATTAAAAAAAAGAAAGGAAAGAAAAGAAAAAAGAAGGGAAAGAAGAAGAAACAGCTTTTTTCTAGCCCTTGGAATGGAGACTTGGAATGCCGTATACCTCTCAGATCCTCACAGCCCCAGCCCATCTCTGGGGCTCTGAGAAACACATGAGGGTAACAGAAATAATAACAGCAATAATAACCAATGTGTCAAATGCCTCTTTGATTAAATTAACATGCAAAATCATAGGAAAGGGTCAATAAATGTTGTCATCATCATCCTCCCTCTCTTCATCACCACCATCATCACTATGTGCCCAGGCACCATGCTATGCATTTATTTATTGATTTATTTATAAAGATTTTATTTATTTTTTCAGAGAGAGGAAGAGAGGGAGAAAGACAGGGAAAGAAATAGCGATGTGTGGTTGCCTCTTGTGCATCCCCTACCTAGGACCTGGCCAAGAAACCAGGCAAGTGCCCAGACTGTGAATTGGACCAGTGACTCTTTGGTTCACAAGCCAGTGCTCAGTCCACTGAGCCACACCAGCCAGGGCTACATTTATTTAATTTTAGAGTACCTGCTTTTCCTAATTTCCAAAGCAATAGATGGTTAATGTTAAAAAATTCAAACAGGAAAAATATAACATAAGAGTCATAAGTATGGCTTCTCCCCCTCCCCCAAGGAAACATCAAATGGCAGATGACCCTGGTGCTGTGGGAGGGCCTGGGTGCCCTGGAATTGTAAGCTGCTGGCAGCTTCCATGAAGGATTTGGCAGCCACATCCAGAGCTGAGGTTGTGGCCCCGGTTAGTGTCAGGGTTGGGGTTGAGCCCCAAAACGAGGAATGGATCCCTGGCACCAAGCTGGGATGCCTGGTCAAGGACATGACAATCAAGTCCCTGGAGATCTATCTCTTCTCTCTGACCATCAAGGAATCTGAAATCACTGACTTTTTCTTGGAGGCAACCCACAAGGATGAGGATTTGAAGACTATGCCCATACAAATGCAGCCTTGCACTGGTCAGAGGACCTGGTTCAAGGCATTTGTTGTCACTGGGGACTACAATGGACATGTTGGTCTGGATGTTGAGTACTCAAAGGAAGCAGCCACTACCATCCATGAGACCATCATCCTGACCAAATTCTCTATTGTTCTTGTGCAGTGAGGCTTCTGGAGGAACAAGATTGGCAAGCTTCATATCGTCCATCCAAGGTGACTGGGTGCTGTGGCTCTGTGCTGGTGCCCCTCATCCCCACCCCCAAGGGCAGTGGCTTGTCTCAGCCCCTGTGTCCCAGAAGCTGCTGCTGATGGCTGATACCGTGACTGCTATGCTTTAGCCAGGGGCTGCACTGCCACCCTGGGCAACTTGGCCAAGGCCACCTTTGATGCCATTTCTAAGTCCTACAGTATCTCACCCCAATCTTTGGAAAGAGACTATGGTCACCAAGTCTGCCTATCAGGAATTCACTGACCATCTTATAAAGACCCACCCCAGAGTTTCTGTGCAGAGGACCCAGGCTCCAGCTGTGGCCACCACATAATTTTATACACAAAGAATAAAGTGAATTAAGCCTGTTAAAAAAAGAAAAGAAAAAGAATTGTATTTGTGGTGGGTTGGCAAGGGGAAAATCTCTGGATAAAGACTTCTTGTGTTTATATTATGGCTCTACTGATACTAACTGTGATCTTGGACATGTTACTTAACTCCTCTGTGCCTCATTTTCCTCATTTGCTAAATAAGGGCAATAATAGTTCTTATATCATAGAGTTCTTGGGAAATTTAAATATGATAAATACATAAAACATTGAGCAGAGTGGTTGGCACACAGTAAGCAGTTAATATAAGGTGGTTATTGTGGATATTATTAGTGTTGCTATTTTAGAAATAAAGTTCTCCATAATTCATATCTTAGAGGTAATATGTATTGACTGTTCTTCACATATTTTTCAGGTTTTTTTCTATCTATATTTATATCTCTCTATCTCTATCTCTATCCATGTGTAATATGGGATCCAGAGTATGTCATACTGTTTCACATCTCTTGGATCACTTCACAAATATTATGGATGATTCTTGAAACAGCACTACAAAGTGAAAAAGTACATATTAATACACTATATTGTCTATAAATGGAAATTCAATCTTCACATCCCAAATGTTCAAAGGAAACTTCTGGAGGCTGAAGTATAGAGCATAGGTCAGCAAATTTTTTCTGCAGAGGGCCAGGTAGAAATAGTCTAAGCTTTGCAACCTTTATGTTTTCTGTTGAAATTAGTTAACTCTGCAGTTATAGTGTAAAAGCAACTATAGACAATATGTGAAGGAATGATGGTGACTGTTTCAATAAAACTTCATTAATAGAGATGAAAATGTGAATTTTATGTAATTTTCACATATCATGAAATATGAATCTTCTTTTGATTTTTTTCCCAGCCATTATTTAAAACTGTAAAAACCATTCTTAGACGGTAGGCTGTAGTGTACAAAACAGCAACAGGCAGCTCAATTTGGCCTTCAGGTCTTAGGGAGCAAACTGGATTGTCATTCAGAGCCTGGCTGAAAACTAGAGATGCAGTGAAGTGTGGAAGTCATATCTTAATACAAACTTCCTGACTTCTCAGTCGGAAATACCTTCTCATTTGCTTGAAATGCATTATCCCACCAAATCTGTTTAAATCTTACTTTAGGTCTAGAACACATGCCACATCCTTTGTGAAGCCTTCTCCAAATTCTGCTGAAAAAATAAACACTGTTCCTTCTTCAGATTCTCATAGCACTTCTCCTACAGGACTATATAATGTATTATTTTTGTCTACCAGAATTCCTAAAAGGCCTCAATACTGGGAGTTCAATTTATTTGTTGTATTTGGTGTCTTAGTTTTCCTATCAGCTACCAGAAAAAGAAACCCATTAGAACCAGTTTAGGGGGATATTTAGACTCAGCAAGATCTTACTTCAGAGACCTAAATTCAGGAATCGTCCACCAAGGCTAGAGCCATGGTTTGGAAAGATGACAAGAATCTTTTCTCTTTCTTTCTCTTTTTTTCTCTCTCAGACCACATGGACTCACATCTCTACTTCTCTGAGTAAGCTGATTTCATTGTTTTTTTTTTTCTTACAAGTCAACTCAGTTGAAGAGTTAATAGAAATCAACTAGCTTCTATGAATCCTAATTTTAAATTTCTGAGAGAGTCTTAATGGCCAGAAGAACTGGCTGCATGGTATAAACATAAGTGCTAGAGCCTATCTGAGTGGGGGTCCAGGGGTTATTCTCCAAGAATAAAGGGAATGTACTGGGCATACAACTCAAAATGCCTGCAATACTTGCTGGTCTCAATTATCTCACGATGGCTTGTACTGTGGTTACTTGCGGGCAGCTCCCTCTTTTCCACTGTCTAGACAGTATGCTCCTTTAGAACAGAAACACATTATTACTCATTTTGGTGTCCCCAGGCCTAGCAGTGTTTTGCACACAACAGGTAATCACAGATGCTTATTAAATTGAATTGAGAACACCACCTTCTATTCAGTCTTTATGCATCTTTCATCTTTATAAAAGGTATATCTTCCATTGCTAGGCAAAGCTATGTGGCATAAAAGATACATTTCCTTTTCCTGGCTTCTGTATTTTTTAAAAATTCAATTGTCTTTAGTTCAGATAACTGCATTATTGCCATTCCAGGTTTTCAGAGGTCAAGTAACCTCAAGTCCAGATGTACAATGAGTGCAACATTATTTCAGGTCAATGATCTCTTTCCAGTTTTGTCACGCAGAACAACTCGAACTCTGGAGCGAGGTTAGTGAGAAATCCTTTTATAGGTACATCTTTGAGTTAGCCCAAAGTAAACTCAAGGCGTGTTTGAACAGAGAATTACTTAGCTGTGGCTAGTGGCCTAGGTAGCTGCTGCCTATATTGGTTTCTAAGCAGGCTTGTGAGCAGCTAAGTGCCCTGGATCATACCCTCTGCCCATTAACGAAGGCTGGGGTAGCTCAGCCACTTACAGACATCAAGATCAGTCAGGAACGGCAGTCCTCCCCTAGCTGGCTCAGTAACTGCTTCAGAGTGTCTCTCCATTGTTGGTTACATCTCCTTTGATCTGTTCCCTTGGGGGAGATGTTGGCTCATTGTTTACCAAAACCAGTTGCTCCCACCAGTGGCTGTGCTGCCTCTTTCTGCTCTGATGAACTGTAAACGTCACCAAACAGAAACAGATTTGATTTTCAGGAGGAGATACAGGTACAGCCCACAGCAAACGTTATAGTGTTATAGCATTATAGTGTCATAGTTTGTGTATGCCTAGCCTTGGCTAACATTGAGTCTAAAGTCTTTCTTGGATCTTCTAAATTCCCTTCCACATTCTGATTGGAAGAGAGAGGAGAGGGCAAAGTGTCTTTTCTGTCCCACTAAAACACCAGTTGTATTATTACACATACACTTTGTTCATAATAGGCACCCTAAGACTTTCATAGTTGGGATACTTAATAATGTGGTTCAAGCCTGATCTTTCTCCCAAGAGGACTGTGTATGAGTGTGCAATACAGATGTGCCACATCTCATGAAATGCATAGAACTCCAATTTATCATTAGTTAACCCACTTGAAAAGCAATTATAAATATGAGTCAAATACATATGAACTCAAGCAAATTTCTGATAGCAGTCTCTTTTAAAAGGCTTCATAGGTCTTTCACAACAATTAGAGCTTTTTCAGAAAGTTGCGAGGAAAAGAAAAATATAAAATAAATGTGCTTAAAAAATGGTGTGTTAGTATCTTGGTGCATTTAGTTTGTTGGCCACTTCCAGGATGGTTATTTCCTCAGCCTACCCCTGTGAGCCCATTGTTCTGATTTACTGTAGTGTAAGAACAATGAAAAAGCTGTATTCATTGATTCTGAAGGATGGAGATTTGTATTTTTTACTACAATAATGGTCTATTTTTACTTGCCATCTCTCACCAGATTCAGTAATGTGAATCACTTATTAATACATTTTTTAAAAGGCAGGTGTGTTTCCTTAAACTTTTTTTAGGGGGAAGGCTATAGAAATTGTAGTTCTTAATTTTTACCCATCTCTTAAGGCTTTGGGGGGAAGCATATTACAGTTTGTGGATTACCTAGATGCCTTTGTGTTCTTTCTCTTATACCATAGCTTTTGGCCACTTGATTTAGTGACTTGAAGCTTATCTGGGAAGAGAAGAAAATGAAATTTACACTAATAATTTTTAAATTCTTTTTAAAAATGTTTTGTTTACACTTTAAAAATATTTTATTTATTTTTAGAGAGAGGGAGAAGGGAGGGAGGAAGAAAAGGAGAAAAACATCAATGTGTGGTTGCCTCTCATGTGCCCCCAACTGGGGACCCGGCCACAACCCAGGCATGTGCTCTGACTGGAAATCAAACTGGCAACCCTTTGGTTTTCAGGCCATCACTCAATCCACTGGGCCACGCCAGCAAAGGCTAATAATTTTTAAATTTTAAAACATAAGTTTGTGCCTGGCCCGTGTGGCTTAGTTGGTTGGGCATTGTCCCACAAACTGAAGAAAGATCGCAGGTTCGATTTCCAGTCAGGGCACATGCCTGGGATGCAGGTTTAGTCCCCAGTAGGGATACCTACAGGAGGCAGGCAATCATTATTTCTCACATTAGTGTTTCTTCCCCCTCTTTCTAGCTCCCTTCTCCTCTCTCTAAAATCGAAAATAATAAAACATGAGTTCATCACATGCTGTTCTGAGGTTTTTGAACTCTACTCTGGATTACTTTGAAGGATTCTTTCAAATAGTATTTTTAAATAACAACATCATTTCTCCTAAGATGCTCTGTATAGAAAATATTTTCCTTGAGTAGTTATGTTTACAGACTAACAGTTCAAGTGGAACCTAATTAAGGTAAAACAAATGATAATGCAATTAGTATGTCTTTTCAATTATCTGTGGTTCAGAAAAATCAATGGCAAGATAGATAATATGAAAGCAATAACAAGCAGGGGCTCTGCGTCACACAGAACCAGGTTTGGGACCTTTATATCTATAAGCTGTGTGACCTTGGGCAAAGTACTTAATCTCCCCAAGTCTAAAATGACAACAAGTGTGACATTTAACATTTGGTGATTACTTTTCATGTGCTGGGCACTGTGCTAATTATGTCACATGCATTTGTTATCTCATTTCTTCCTCAAAATAATCCCATGAGAAAGGTACTATTAATATCCTCACTGTACAAATGAAGAAATTGAAACTCAGAAAGCTTGAGTAATTTGTCCAAAATCACAGAGCAGTAGAGTCTATAACTCAATGTCATGTTTGCCTGGCTCTCAAGACAAAGTACGTAAACACCATATAATCCCATGTCCGTTAGTAGCACTGTCCTTACAGGGTGAGTTGGGAGGATTAAATGCATATAAAGAGCATATCTGGTAATAGTGTTCTTAATTCTTATGACATGTTATCACATAGAATCAGCTAAAATTTGTACAGCACTTTACTATTTATAAAGCTTCTTAACATAGTAACTCAGTAATTCATGATATCATGGGAAATATCAGAAAATTGTGGCTCAAAAAAGTTAAAAGATTTGGCCAGGGTCATTTAGCTTATAAGCACACTGATATTGGAAACTCAGATGTTTTAGTTCCAAAACCCAGTAACTTCACCATGCCTTTTAATAATTGAAGGGGTGGCTTTATTTTTATATAATTTATTATTAGAAGATGGGGCTATTTTCAGTTTGGTGAGTTCTAACCTTGCCTGCCTCTAAATTGCTGTTTTATCTTGCTGTTTCTTGATTTTCTGCTTGATTCTCTCCTTTACATCAGATAATTCATCTTCCAGAAATGTGTAGAAGAGAAAAGTCTCTTTTGTCTGACTTCTATATTTTTTTTCCCCACACTTAAAAATATATGGGTAGATAAGTATCAAATTGTTAATGGGCTGTGTTTTTTAACTTTAATTTTAAGTAGGATGTTTGGAAAGCTGAGCATTTTTCTCTCATTAAAAAAACAAAACACTTTAAATGAAACTTAAGCTCCAAAGACTCACAGGAACCTCTCAAAAGCATGTGCTAGATGCAGGGAACAGGGGAAAGAGTACTGAGAAATACGAAGCCAGGGTCCTTCTTTCTTTAAATCCTGGCTTGCCCCAGATGAGAAGATTTTGAAGCAGACTATTTGCCTCTAATATTTCCTCACCCTGTCATATTTTATGCCATCTCCTAGTGCCCCTTATCTTTTCTTGCTCTGATCAATCTCCGAATCAGGCCTATGTCACAGTAAAGAGTATTCTAAGTTCTAAAACTATCTACCTGCTTCCCCTAATCTTTCCACTTTACTCTGAAAGCTAAATGGTTATTTTGGTATGAACTAGGTATTTGGAGGAAAGTAGCCTAATGAAATAATTCACACTAATAAATGAGAGGCAATTCTCCTTATACCTTCTAGAGGTGTTTGTATTTTAAAAAAGATTATTACTAATGCAAGTAATTTTGTTACTGATGAGAATTCTAGCAGTGAAACTAAATAAAGTGAAAAATAGCTACTATTTAGAATTATTTGGAAGAGGTGTGCCATAATGTGGGTAGACCAGCCCGATGGGGGTCTTCTCTTGCTCTTTCTCTCTGTGCTAGCACGCTCTCCAGCACACATGCACCCAAACACACATTTCATCTTCTACCTTGGTTTTTAATTTTTTCCTCATTGACTGGACAATTATTAGAATGATAGCATTTCATTGCTGGAGAGGGTTCAAGCGCTAATGTCATTAGCTCATTTTATAATTGAGGAAATAAGGCTCATACAGCAGGGCTCGGTTCACACACTGTTGAATGCTAGAACTGGCACTAGAATCCAGGTTTCTGCCCAAGAATCCAGGGCACTGTTTTCTACACTCCAAGTTTAACTTCCAGAGACATCTTGTAAAAATAAACTTAGAAACACTCATGCATTGACCTTGCTCATTCATCCACTTGGATTTTCTTTTTGGAGTTGGCAGGTAGAAGCCATCAACGCTGGAGGCAAGATAATCTTACCTGTTGTTCCTATCAGCATGTTCTGATTCAGAGTGGGGAGTCTCTGTCTTCTGCAATTGTGGAGGAATTGGAAAATTGAGGTTGTTTGGGGGCCTTGGCATATGCTTTCTTTTTCACTTTCTACTCATGGGAGATATTATATGATTAAACAAGACAAGTAAGAACATTAGGATTATTATTGCTTCTCTTCTTTTTCTCTTACTGAGCATTTAGATTTACAGTCAAATAACTGGAACCATTCTTTTCACTCCCTAAGCAGAACAGCATAGTGGTGGTGACCGTGGTCTGTGGAGAGTCAGGCTGTCTGGAACCATACCTCAGCCAGCACTTCCTGACTGAGTGAACTTAGACCATTACTGAGCCTCTGTGCCTCAGTTTACTCATCTAGAAAATGGGAACAATAATAGTTTATACCTTATGGGGTTGCTTAATATATGTATGTGCTTAATAAATGTTAGCTGTCGTCATCATCATCATCATCATTAATACCTTGAGGGTGTTTTTAGTTTGTTTTATTTAAATTTTTTAAAGAAGGGAAGCCTTTTTGGTCTATGCAATTCACTGCCTGGCAATCTGTAAAGTGTGCAATCATTGAGGTTAAGTGACCTTCTGTACTTGCTTGCCTAGGAGGCCTCCATATGTGCACAGTGAGTCACCACCACTTAGAAGAGGACAGTAAGTCCATAGCCTGTTGAGTGGAGGTCAGAAGTTCCACTGGCTCAATGAGAGGATCCAAGCCTAGCCCTGGGGTGCAGAAAGAAACAGTGTGCTTTTATGGCTAGCAGGACTTGGGGTGCTATGGAGAAGCTGGGCTACTCAGATCAGAGGGCATAAAATGATGAATTGAGCTGGGTCTTTGGAATCACATAAACCTGAGTCTGATTTCAGCTCCACTTCTACCTTGCTGAGTGACCTCAGGCAAGTTATTTAACCTCTTGATACTTCATTTTTATCATCTATAAATGGAGATAGTCTTAATAGAAATGACTTCATGTATAGATGTTTGGGAAAATATTTAGAATCAAATGAGTACTCAATCAAAAGTTTTTATTATCATTATCACCACCACCATCATCATGAATGGGAATCATCAGGACAGACAGTTCTAGGGATCAGCCCAGATGAAGAAGCACATTAAGGAGAAAAGGAAGCAGGAACAAGAATGTCTTGGATGTGGTGAGTTTTAGGCAGTGACAAGAGATTTAGTTAGTACTAAATGTAAAAAGTCACAATGTTATTCCTATTGTACCACTATGAAGGAGTGAGTGATGTGTGTTCACATCATTTGAATTTAGTAGAGGAAGATTCTGAAGAATTTATTATAAGCCACCTTCATGCAAAAATACAAAACTGGTTTAGTGCTCCACTTAGTTGCTGAGCTTCCATTCAGATCCTGCTCCTAGAGGGGTAACCATCCTGGTCTGGGCAGAGACCTTGTTATGCTGGTGACTCCACGACATGCTAAAATTATGAATGTCACATAATCATCCTGTCATTCTTTTTTTTTAAATCTCAATTGGCCCTCCTGATTTCATGCCATCTGCAAATTTGCACATCCTTTGTGCTTCTTTTGCTCACATTTTATGCCTGCCTTTGCCATCTCATTCACTCTGCATGTTTCAATCTCTAGGCTTCCATTTTTCTTTTTCCTTTTTAATGCAGTACTTTTTTTCTCTTTCTGTTCTCCCCTTTACATCCCCACCTTCCTCCTCCTCCACACCAATCACATTCCTGCTTGCTTCTTGCCATGTTCATTATACTACCTCACTCCCATCCCCCCCACCCCATTCCTCGAAAACAGCTCAGAGACCCACCCTTCCCCCTCTAACTCGAAATGCCCCCCCTCCATAAATTCCAGCAGCCTGGCAATCAGAAACTTTAGCATCACACTTCACAGCTCTCAGAGTTTACACTACTTGTTACTACTCTCCTTGCGACTGCTCTCTAGGATTTCAGCTTTACATTTTTTATAAAACATCCACTTAAAAAATATCCTCAGTACAAGTTGAACCTTCTGTTACATTTACTCACACATTTACACATTTTGTAGATTTATTTTAACAAGTAGCTTAGGTCTGTGCTCAATTATACAGTGAAGAAAGGCTAGATCCTTGGGGAACACGTTTTTCCTTAGTATAATGAAGAAAACCATCTAAACATTCAGCAGAAACCCCAGTGCTGGGTCCACCCGCTCCCTTATCTCCTCACTCCCCCAGTCTCAAGCTGACGGGAGTCATTTTCTGCTCTTCTTGGAGCTCAGACTATCTCTCAATGTGTGCATGTGAACATATGTGTGTTGCCACTGCTGTTTTTCCGAAGGGCTCACCTTTCTTCTGCCATCTTACCAGGACCTAGGAGGTGGCTCTCCCACTCTCCCTCTGCCTCTCTCCCTGCCCCCAACTCAGTTTAGGCTTTCCCCTGTTTCTTAACTCCACCAATGCAGCAGCATCTAGCTGAGCTACTCTGAGGTGGAGGGGTGAGGAGAGAGAGGGCGAGGTGGAGACAGAGACCGGGGGGGG
>PVIA01016315.1:0-19405 GCA_004024845.1 Tonatia bakeri | reverse complement strand
GAACTCTTCATTAGGGAACAGTCACTGTTCCCTCCGAAGGGTTGTGTTACATTTCCAGCCTATGTCGTGAAGAGAGGCAAGTTTAAAAACAGTTTCTTTATAAATACGTGATGTTCTTTTTTCAGATTCTTTATCGAAGAGTGAATTTCCAGATCCACCGGGAGCCGGGAGAGCGTGCCGGTGGCCCCCCCGCACTTAGTAAGGCGGCACCAGAGGTGAGGTGCGGACGGGAGGCAGAGTGTGAGAGGGGCTGTGAGTGGGATGAAGTGGGTTTACCCGACCTGATGCAGGAGATGATTGGTGTGTGTGTGTTTCTTTTTCTTTATGTCCATGGAGACTGTTTTTCTTTTAAACTTTCTTTGGGTGTGAAACATGCAGTGTAGTTATTTGTTGTCACTGCTGTACAGAAATTAATTGCAGTGTGTGTATGTGACAGTTTATCCATCTAATGTTGACTGACATTAGTTCTCAGTGCTGGCTTCTCAGATTGATGCTGCACCGTCACTTACACATCTCTAGTGCACACGAGCACACCTTTCTTCTGGCGGCCGCCTGCTTAGCCCTGGGAGTGTTGTTACCAGCAGTGTGTGTTCTGTGTTTAGGAGTTGGCAAGTTTTTCCATCTTTCAAGTCTATTAGAAGACCTCCTTTTGGTGAGGTCTTCTTTCTTCCAAGTCTTACATCTCTTTTTAAAGATTTTATTTATTTATTTATTTTTAGACTGAGGGGAAGGGAGGGAGAAAGAGAGGAAGAGAAACATCAGTGTTTGATTGCCCCTTGTGTGCCCCCAACTGGGGACCTGGCCCACAACCCAGTCATGTGTCCTGACCGGGAATCGAACTGGTGATCCCTTGGTTCGCAGGCCAGTGCTCAGTCCACTGACCACACCAGCGATGGCCAAGTGTTACTCTTTTGAGCCTCTGACCCTTTCCTACTTGTCTGGCCACGTCCTGCATTTTGCTTGTCTCTTCAGCCTCATCTCCTTTCCAGCCTTGCGGACGTGTGTCGGGTTCCAGTTGCGCTGAACTTGTCACCATTCTCTGAGGGGACTCCTTCCCATCTTTGATGTTGGAGGTTTCTCCCAGCCTGCCCTGTCCTTCTTACCCTGTGCTCTGGTCACCCCATCCACAGCATCATTTCCTTGGTAAAGTTTTCCATGAGTCCGCTAGTGGCTCCCTCTGCTTTGTGTCCCCAGGCGCTCTCACATTGCTGTGCTGCCAGTGCGGGACGGTGTGGATGGTGTTGTGTAGTAGCTGGGAGCAGGGCATTTGTCCCTGTGTTCTCTCAGAGAATGCTCGTCCCATATGAAGGCCTAGGGAATGTTCGATGAAGCTCCGTTGGAAACACCCACTGCATAAAATTACTCTGTGGTAAAACTGAATTAGAAAGTAGATTTTAGCTTGAAAATAAAAGGCGCCCCCTATTTAACTCATTTGCATATGGTGTGGCACCTGAGCCCCTACTGTGTTTTGGCTGCTGTGAGGGGTGCGCTCTTTCTCTGGTGAGCGCATACCTGCCCAGAGCGTCAGCCAAGCTCAGCTCCAGAGCATGCTGTGAATCTGCACGCCACCCCCACCCCCCACCCACTTTATGAAAACCGTCAAAAGCCTGGTGACTTCTGGGTTTCCTATTTCCTGTTCCTACAATGAATCAGAAAGTGTCGGCCTGACCGCGTGGTGGCTTCTTTGCAGTAGGACACTCGGGGTCGCCACGAGTGGGCATGTGTTGCTGCGTTAGAATCTCTTTGTAAACGAAGGTGACCCATGGTCCTCTACGTGTTCTGCTTAGCAGGGAAAAGGAATCCTTTCAAACCGATGGTCTCGCCTCCCCTCTGTAGCTCCTTCCTTCAAAGCTCTCCTGTCTTCCTTCGTCCTCTTTCGGCAAATGGCAACAGATCTCCATCTCCTGAAGTGCTAATCCCGACCTCAGTGTGTTCCCTGTGGCCTTGACTCACGGAGCGCACTTCAGAGTATCACAGCTGCCCCTACGAGGTTCAAGTACAGTACCTAGCTGCGAGATGCCCTTGTCACCCATCAACAAGTACAGTGACCACATTAAACTACAACTCAGGAATGAGAGCTGACTGCATGGGTAATCTGCTCAATGTTCAAGACTTTTGTTGTCAAGTTGTGAAAATAATGATTGTTATTTGTACATCCAGCAAAGTAAAGATGCAGTTGCTGTGCAGTAAGTAGCGTTTGCATTAGGACAGGGGTGGCCTGCAAGGGTGCAGATATCGGCTGTTATCCCCGTGAACAAGGTATTTGTTTATAAATAGAATAAAATGCATTGTGAAAAACTACCAAAATTACAGTTTTCCAGTTTCTTATTAATGCTGGTTATTATGTTTTTTAGATGTAACAGTATTCTACCACTTAGACCATATTAACATTTTGTTTAGCTAGTATTAGTTATATCACTTAGCCAATGGTGTTTTCCCCAGATAAATCTAATTAGAGTTGGAAATGGATTATATACAAGGTTCCCATTAAAAAATCATTTTCACTGTGGGAAAACTTGTTATGAACATTTTAAGTGGCTACAGATTTATGCAACTGGACTAATTAATGTTTAGAATTGGGGCATGGCCTAAGCAGAGAGCCCTTCTGAACTTATGTAAGGGTCGATTAGAAATATTTAAAGAAATGTGAGCAAGATGGCAGTTGTATTTCAATATCACAGACAATCGTTTCTTTTTCTGCTCACCAGCCGATAGCTCTGTGGTTCGTTTCCACTTTTGAGCGGTCGTGAGTGACGGTGCCAGGAATGTCGCTGTACAAGTCTTGGTATGGAAATGCGTTTTGATTTCCGGTATGCATGTGTAGGAGCGGAAGTGCTGCGTTGCGACAGATGTATTTGCAGCAACCACCGATTGTTTCCCAAAGTGGCCGCAACATTTTACTTTTCCCACCAGGCAGCACTGACCCTTGCCGTGGAGGGGCTTTCTGGGGCAAGTCATCCCTGAGGGGGTGGGGGGCAGCTCGCTGTCGTTTTGGTGTGTGTTCTCCAAATAGTGCACAGCGGTGACACCTTTTCGTGTGCCTGTTGGCCCCTCCTGTTCCTTCTTTGGAGAAATGGCCACAGATGCGTTGCCCATTTTGTAACTGGGTTATTTGTGTGTGCTTATTACTGAGCTGTGAGAGTTTTTTAAATTCCGGATACAGGTCCTTTACCAGATGTATGAATCGAAAATACACTTCTCCCAGTGTCTGACCTGACTTTTTACTTTCTTAATGGTGACTTTTGAAGTGCAAAAGTTTTTAAAGTCGCTGAAGTCCAGTGTGTCAGTATTTTCTTTGGTGGCTTATGCGTTTGGCGGGCAGTGAAGACGTCCGTGCGTCTCTCAGGGCTGTGGAGGTTTACCCCGGTGCCTTTCCCTGAGAGCTTTATAGCTTGGTCTTTTACATTATTGATAAATGAGTAACAGTACGAGGCTGCTTTTTATATGCAGTTAGTATAAACTTGAAGACTTTTTTGTATCCACATACAAAAAGATGTATTTAGAACTTTACCTCATAGTATACACAAAAATGAACTAAATAGGATATTGGTTTTGTTTTCTTTTACATTTCATGAGAGCTTGTTCCTTCTTAAAGGATTTTAAATCTTGTATTTAGTATGCACAAACACAAACTAATATTTTGAGGTTTTAAACGAAATAATTTCATCTGGAGTGGATCCGTGTTGTAATGATTGTGTTACGGTCTGTTTTCGTGTGTGTTTGCAGGCATCCTGTCCAGTGTAGTTTTTATCTGTTTAGACCCTGGGCACAGACCCTGAGCCTCTGTGGTCTCCCTCGTCTATGACTCCCGCGGGGCGGCAGCGTGGAGCCCTGCGCTGTGGGAGCATCGCATAGGGGCCCCTCCCCCTCACAGCGCTGAGAATGGGAGCAGCCCAGACCGGGAGCCAGGGGGGTTTCAGTTCCTTGGGGCCCTTACTTGAGGACATGTCTACTGATTGTAGAGAGAAGGGAACAGCAGACTAGAGAGAGGAAGAAAAACATTGATGTGAGAAACATTGATTGGTTCCCTCCTGCAGGTACCCCAGCTGGGGCCTTAACCCTACAACCTAGGCCTGTGCTCTGACCAGGAATCAAACCTGCAAGCTTTCGATTTGCGGGATGACACCCAGCCAGCTGAACCACACCGGCCAGCACATATTTTATTTCTTGAAAGGAAAAAAAGGAGGGAAAGAAAAGAGATGTGAAATATCTTTGATAAAATATTAACATTTGTATTTGTTAACTTTTGATAGTAAGTACATGGAAATTTGTGATAATTTTGGTCTTTCTGCTTCTTAAAAATACACAAATAATTTAATCAACAATACATTAATTTATAAGTTCTCTTTCTTCTTAGTTCTTTCCTTCCCATTCCATGAATCCCACTGCCCAGAGGTAAACATTTTTAGGTTTTTATGTATATATGTTTCCAGACTTTTTCTGAGTGTAGGCAGATTTTCCATACAGCTCTCCTCTGTCTCCTGGACAATTATTATTTCGATTTGTAAACTAAAGTGGACTCATACTGCGTATATTACTCTGAAGCTTGCTTTCTCATGTAACGTTATGTGTCATGGACATTAGCTCTCGTCATTACGCACAGACCATCGGTACAGTGGTGGTCGGTGCAGGCACCGTGTTTGTGCGTGGTTTCCTTTGCTCTGGACACTTTGATGGTGTCCGGTTTTCCTCTCCGTGAAACTGAACTTCACCGATCATTTTATGTGTACATCTCTGCGTACTTATGCTAGTATTGCCCAGGTAAAAAAGAGCTCTTGAGATGATTTCCTGTTTTTTTTGTGGCTCGTCCGCCATAACCCTGTTAGTCCTGACTTTGCCGTGTTTACTTGCTGTGATGTCCACACCTCACTGGGAACACAGTAGGTCCTCCTTTTGTTCTGTTCATTATGTTTTGACAGCATTGGCTGGCGAGTGTTCTCTGGGGGAGGCATCAGTGCTCCGCGTGGCCACCTGCGCCAGCACAGTTCAGAATGCCGGTTACACGGTCCGCCGGGGCACAGCGTCTCGGTCAGGGGGCTCGGCCCCGGGGGCCCGTGCTCTGCTCAGCGGCGTGCTCGTCCGAGGACGTGCCTGCTTAGTTGATAATGATGAATGTGATCATGTTTTGACTGGGTCGGGAAATCTGTATCACAGATTAACATGCTTCACAAAGGTTTAAATTAGCTGTCCTTTTTTTTCAGCACCACTATAAGAATTCCAGATTTTCTTTTTTTCATTTACTTTGTCCTTCATAGGGTCCATCCATTTTCAGTATATTTGTGTTGTTTTCTTTAAGTTTTAAAATAACTCCTTTAGTAATAAGAAATACATTTTTTGCTTTTTATTTAGATTTGCTATTTAAATCCACGTGCAAAAGGTATTTTCCAAAGCCAGCGCATTCAGGTCGCCTTGGTTTCTGTGCGGTCTGTGGGTTCAGCAGTTTCCTTCCATGTGGGGGGTGGCATAGTGACGTGAGCCCTGACCCTGCAGGGTCCCATGCGTGCTGTGCCGAGGGTCTTCTCGCAGACTCCTTTGCTTGACGCTTAGCAGCGGTCGCTTCTTCTTACCCTGTTATCTTTCCCCTCCTCCCCATGAGGCTTTCTCTCCTGCTGTTGCACCAGACCAGCTTGTGTCTGGGTCACCAGTGACCTTCGTTCCTAAATTTCTGGGTCAAATGTAGGTGTGTTTCATTTGACCTATCAGTAACACTGGATAATAATGGTTTCAGAGACATCCTGTCTGTCATATTCGTAGCTCACTGGCCACTTAACTCTCATTGTCTTTGCTGGTCCTTCCTCATCTCCCGCACTAAACCTTGGATACCCTAGGTCTCTCTTGACACCCATTCCTTGGCAGTCTCACCCACTGTCATGACTTAAAGATCAGCTCTGTGCGGGTGATTGCCTGCTTTGCAGCTCTGGCTCTGACATCCTGAGTTCTGTGCATGTGTGTATGGCTGCCAGCCTGACATCTGTACATGTGTTTCTTACAGACACCCAGTCTCAGTTTGTGAAAATTGAACCTCTGCTCTTTCTTTGGTCTCTCCTGTGTCAGGAGATGGCAGCTCCTGTTGTCCAGGCATCCCTGCTTCTTCTCTTTCTCCTATGTAACACACTACTAAAACACTACTGAGGCCGATCACTAAGAAATGTTCTGGGCTCCCCTTTCTCAGTGGACTCGGATTGGACCCGGTCTTACCATCGTTACTGCTACCGCCCTGGTCTAAATGGCCAGCGTATGTCATGTGGAGTTTTACAGTGTGTTTTCCTTGTCTCCCTGCTTCTGCTCTTTCCCTTGCTGTAGTCTGCTCACCAAGGCAGGCCGCATCCTTAAAAAAAAAGTCAGATTATCCCATTTCTCAGAGTAACCACTCAGTTTTCGCAGTCTCCTACGAGGACATCCATGATCTCACAGAGACCAAAGAAGTTGAGCCAGCTGGGCTGCCTGGACTCAGGAAATAAGTTATGGAGCAAGAGAAAGGCCCTTGGAAACAGGGTCAGGGTTAGCCTGGGTGAGGTGCAGTTGCCTGCTGCTCCCCGATTGCAAGTCTCTAGAAAGCAAAATGTGCACCTGAGGGAAGAAGGGTGGGAAAGGCGCAGGTGTGCTCCGGGGAGAGCGTGCCCTGGGGCCTTTGTCTGGGGGGTTCTCATCTGTTTTCTAAAGGTAGGGGCTTTCGGGGAGGCCTCAGGGAAGGATCTCAATGGAATATTCCTCAGCTTCCCAGGTGTTGCTTTTAATGTGCTGAGTCATCAAAAAGAGCTTATGGGGTCAGGGCCGACTGAGTGGTTGGTGCTAGGACACGGGGTCACTGGTCATTATATCTGGTCCTGGTGCCGGCCATGGTGTCTCTTCGTCTGGTTTTGCTGCTTTTCTGGGCCTGGAGCTAAAACACTGCTGAGGCCTAGATGTTCTCTCTAGTTTGACCCAGACTCTGCCTTTGTTGTCTACAGACCCGAGACTTTATTAGCAAGATTATCTGCTGCAGATCCTCATTATCTGCGGCAGAGCCTCATTGTCCTGACGGCTTCAGGCTTAAGGGAGTGGTCCTGCAAGAGAGAGGCGGCAGGCAAGGGCTCAAGGGGTGCGGGGTGAGGCCAGTTTGAGGCAGCCATCTGTGCCCGTTTCCCCATTCTGCTTGCTGAGGAGTTTTCCTAGCTGCATCTTCTCCTACTTTGGATACATTTACAAGGCGTGTTGTAGGAGGGAGTGGTTGAGCTCAGTCTGGGCTCTGTCACCCTTACTTTGTGGATGTGTGCCACCAGCTCAGCTGTGCCAGGCAAACAGGTCACCCAGAAATTAACCCCAGGTGACCAGACACCAGAGAGCGCAACTCTGAGACAGCTCAGTCACTGTGGTGACTGGCCAACAGGAATTGCTTCTGCGAGCAGAGCTCGCCCTGCGGCTTGCCCTCATCCGTCTGTGCGGACCGCGCCGTCAGGCAGAGGTGTGTGCTGCAGGGCGTGAGCAGTGCTGCCCGCGCTCAGTAAGTGCCCCGGTGAGCTCACAGCACGCTCGACGTCAGTGAGGCTTCACGTCAGGTTTCATGCTGGGAGCTGTTGATTTGGTTTTGAGCATTAATTTATTTCTGCTGCTCTACACTCTAAATTAATTAGCAGAATGCAACTCTGAATAAAATGTGCCAGCAGTAACCATTTCAGGATTTTGCCTAACGTCTTTCTTCTTTCTTCATTACATGAAGTTGAAAGAGAGCTGTTTTCCTCATTAATGCCTGTGGTTACACTATCATCGTGGTAGACTGCCCCCAAATTAAATCTCCGCTGTGGTCCAAATGAGCTTTTTATTTTACTTTCTCTTTGGTAATTCCCATTAGGGTATCTCTTACAGAGTAATCCTTGTATTATGCGTATTCCTGTGCATGTGGATTTCACTTATCTTCTTGAGCAAACTTAAGTTTCATATGTTTTAAGTTTTCTTTCTTGAGCTAGTGCATCCATGTGAACGGAAGTAAAATTTAGGTTCATTTTATGAAATTGAATAATTGTTTCATAGCCTGCATTTTTTGATATTTTTCAATAGAGTTGATTTTGCGTCTGAATGGAGTTGCATTCTGTCGAAGTGCCCTACTTCTTACCGTGTTTATATTTTTAGTTCTGCACTTGGATTAGTTGATGGCATTGAAATCATTTAGCACGCCTTCTCAATTAAGAAGATTCTGAAGATGAACAGGAACTGAACGTGTGACATGAAATCTTATTTGAATAACATTTAGCTACTGTAAACATGAACATATTAGGCTTTAGAAAACGTAACGTCAAACATTTAAATGGTGCAGTAAAACCCGACTTCTTACCCCTATCTACAGATACAAATGGTGCGTTAGGGTTTCATACACTCCGAGGACATAGCAATAAATAGACATTGTCTGTGCCCTTGAAATGCTATTGCCTTGTTGGGGAGGCAAATGGACAAGCCCCCAAAATTATAATATCAATATATTATGGTAAGTGCACTAAAGTATGCCTCTAATGCTATGGGTGCATAGGAGAGGGGCAGTACATCTCTTAACAGGATTTTACTTATGGTGAAAATATTACAGGTCAAGGAAAATACAGAAGAATATCTTTGTAATCTTGGAGTAGACCAAGATTTCTTGAATATGATACATCAAGTGACAAAACTGAGACATTGGACTAATTTAGAATTTAAGAACTTCTATTAATAAAAAGATACAATTGAGACAATGAAAAGATAATCTTCAGAGTAACAGAATATTCACAATTCACATATCTAATAAGAGATGTTTATCCAGATTATCTAAAGAATCCTTACAAATGAATAAGAAAGACTGACCACCAACAGAAGACTGGGCAAGAGACATGAGTGGACTCTTCACAAAATGAGATACTCACACGGCCAACAAATGCTTGAAAAGGTGTTCAGCTTCCTTAGCCCCTGAGAGGTGCAAATTAAACCACAAAGAGAATCGCCCGTGTTGCTACGAGGAAAGAGTTACGCAGTCCCATGTGTTGGCGTGGATGTGGAGAAACGAGAACTCTTCTATTGCTCGTTCATGTAGAAATCAGTATAACCAACTCAGAAAATCTTTGTGCTCTTTTCTAAGTCTGGTCATAGGCACACTCTGTGTCAGAGCAGTTCAGCTACTGGGTGCGTGCCCAGAAACACGCACGCTCACTACAAGGTCATGGCCAGCGTGTGGGGCAGCACGATGGGAGCAGCTCCGGACCGCAGAGCAGCCAAACGCTCAGCGATAGTGGGAGGGTGAGTGAGTTCTGATGTGCTCACACACTGTGACACTCCCTTACCTGAGCGGTGCAGTGGCATTACACTATCAGTGAGTTGGACAGTGTTCATCTGCCTGCAAGAATATGGGTGCATTTTGTTGAAGGAAAGAAACCAGACACAAAAGAACATGATTCCATTCACCTACACTTGCAGGGGTACCCACCTTGGTATCTGTGGGCCACACTGGAAGAAGAAGAGTTGTCTTGGGCCACACATTAAATACATTGCTGCACGTAATCACAAAAACTCATAATGTTTTAAGTAAATTTATAATTTTGTGTTGGGCCACATTCACAGCCATCCTGGGCTGCGTGCAGCCCGTGGGCTGCAGGTTGGACACCCCTGATTAAAACAGGCAAGCCCATCTATGCCGCTGGGAACCAGGATGGCGTTTAGCTGGGCGTTGGGGTGTGTGGAGGTGAGCAGAGTGGTGTCTGGGATTCTGGTGTTCTCAGTCTGAGTGTCAGCGCTGGTCACGTGGGTGTGTGAACGTCAGTCAAACTGTACACTTACATGCACACATTTTTTAATAGACCTTAGACTTCAGTAAAAGTTTTCTGAGGAAAGCTCTCCACGCCTGGATTGCAGACAGAAAGGAGGTATTGTCTTTACATCATCCAACTGTGAGCATACTCTCATTTTCCTCCCACTCTTCTGTGTTTCTTGAACCATCTTCAGGGAGATTGTAGTCATTTTATAATGGAGAAGAGTAAGTGACCTTAAATTAATACAGATATCAGTGTCTGTGTGTGTGCGAGGGAGAGATTGCCGATGCGTTGAAACCCCGCAGAGAACAGGTGGGCCGCGCGTTTTGCCAGGCAGCCCTGGCCACAAAGAGGGAGACCGTGCCTCTCAGGCTGCTGGCCCGTGTGCAGCGTATCAGCTCGTTTGATCCGTAGTTCATTTTTGTGACAAGTGGTATTCTAATATGTGCTCTGCAGTGTTATTGTAACACTTAGCATTGTTTGAGTGAATAATTTATTTCTTAATCTAGATAATGAATACTCTCAAATGTCTTGTCAAAGAAACAAACATGAGTGTGTCTCATTGGCAGGATCTTACACTGGTAAGAAAATACTACGGGACCCATTTTTACCTCCTAAATGTTTCCAAAGGGGATTATTTGACTAATGAGCTATGATGGTTTTTCCTTTACCAAATTTTCTTTTGTAGATGATTCACGGAGGAACACTATGCCAGTGGTGCTTAGTTTTCGCCTTGTTTTGCTGCTAGCAGAGGGGTTTTCTCATTTGTCTGTTGTCACGTCTGATGATTTTCAGTAGTCACATCATCGCTCTCTGCTGTTAGGACAGCACACATTTCTGCTTTTCTCATCTCCTTTTCCTCACAGGCTGAAGTCAGCGTTCCTGGTGGCGGCTCGGCAGACCTGCTCCACTGGACCACCGCCACCACCAGGAAGGTCCTGTCGGACACCACAACCACCACCAAGGCGGTGCTGCAGGCCGTCAGTGACGGGCAGTGGTGGAAGCGGTCTCTGACCTACCTCCGGCCCCTGCAGGTGAGCAAGGCCTGTTTTTGAAGTCGGTGGTGTGGTTCCTGCCGGCTCACTAGCTCTGCTCTTCACCCATTTTCACTGCTGTCACAGCTGCGTCTTCTCCAGAGCATTAAAATAATCTCTTAAGAATCTAGGCCTCTCATCGTGTAGGAAATGAGTCATTTATTTTGCAGAACGTAATATACTCCCACAGATACTTGCAAACGACACTAATTAAATTTAGGTATAGTTGAGTTTATATGTCAGAATTTAAGTTTAGTGGGATGAAAAGGAAAATGCTTTTATCAACGCTTACTCGCTTTTGCTGTGTTTCCATGAGCTGGTAGTAAAGGAAAAGCACGAAGAGCCAGCTTGAGGGCTGTCTTTAGTTAGTTTGGGCCGCCGTGGCAAAACTACCGTGGGTTGGCCGGGTTAAACAACACACACTCATGTCCCACTATTTTGGAGGTTGGGAAGTCCAAGTCAACTTGCTGGCAGGTTTAGATGAGGGTCTGCTTCCTGTGCCCGCCTTCTTGCTGTGCCCACACGTGTGGGGCGGGGCGAGGAGCTGGACCCCTTTATGACCCCCCTGCCCTCATGACCTGCTCACCGACCAAGGGTCTCCCCTTGTGGCGCTGTCACTCTGGGGCCTGTGCTAAGAGCACAGTTTAGCAGACCCTCCCGTCCATCCGGAAGTCGATGTCAGGACGAGCAGTGGACCAGTTGTCGGGTTTCTGCGACAGGTCGACCATTGTCCCTGCTGTCTCCTCTGCACCTTCCCACTGCGCTCCCTCAGTCTCACACAGGAAAACCAAGAGGAAAAGGCCATGTACTTGTAAGGTCACCGCAAACACTCACATGGCCATCTCTCGCGTTAGTGACTTTGTTCGTCCGGTTATTCTGCAAATACTCACCACGCGTCTTCTCTGTGCTGGACACTGTGCTGGTCCCTGGGAGCAGGGAAACAGTTCAGTCTCATTGTTGTCTCCTGTGGAACCTGTGGTTTGGTGGGGGTTACAAAGAAAGCAACAAAAAGCATTGTGCAGTCCATGGTGGCGGGTGGTGATGTGCACTGTGGACACAAGCCAGGTGAGGGAATGATGGGTGATATTGAGGGGGGGACTTCTGCTTTAGCTGGGGAGCTGGGCTCCTCAGAAGAGCTGTCACTCTGAGCAGGGACCTGGCTGAGCCAAGCAGGATAAGCACAAAGCCTTTGCGAGGGAATGAGCTCGACATCTGTGTAGAATGGAGAGGGGCCAGCGCAGTGCGAGCGGAGTGAATGATGGGAGTGTGGCGGGAGCCAGGATCGGAGAGGGTGGAGAGGCCAACCGCATGGAGCCTCACGTCGGGACCACCAGTGTTACTCTGAGTAAGATGGGAGGCTGTTGGAGAATTCAGGCACTGCAGCTGTGGGACCCGGCTTTACCTCTAAGATCATCTGCCTGCTGTGTTGAAAGCTAGCAGCAGTGAGTCAGGAGTGGAAGACACAGGGTAGATCTCTGTCCTGTACCCCGGGTGTGACGTGGTGGTTGGGGCCAGGGTGGCCAGGGAGGAGGTGAGAAGTGGCCGGTTTGAGGATGTGTTTTGTGGGCCTGCTCATGGTCTGTATGTGGGACGTGCAGGAAAGAGGAGAACTCAAGATCATAGCCCAGGCAGCTGGGTAAGCGAAGGTTCCATTGACTAAGAGGCTCTGTGCTTGACGTTGGGGTAAGTCTGTACCTCTCTTATTATTGCATGTATCCCACTGGGTTATGATTGTGGTTGCTTTCTTGTCTCTCCTGTTGGACTTATTGAGGGCGTGTGTCTTAGATAGGTGTCACCGTTGTGCCTACTGCACAGTTTTACTAAGTTCCAGTGGTCATTTTGATCGCCACTGGCTGCAGCCGCTTCATTGTGCCCCGGGCTCTGCGCGGCATAAAGTAAGTGCTCAGTGAACTTGGGAGGAACAGGTGACTGTCTCTGACTTGACTCTTCCAGTAAGAACCTTTACGATCTCTTTGAGGGAAGCAGAACAGAAGTATAATTAACCAGACTGGAGATACTGAAATACTGATTTGCTAATGAGGAACGCTGAAGACAAGTCTAAAAGGCATTTGTGTGGGCTGTGGCTGTGCGAGAGGTGGGGACTGACAGGTGCACAGTTGTCTCTTACCCGCTCTGGGCAGGTTTCAGCAGGTGAGGTCTCAGGTGGGCCCAGAACGGGAGGTGGGGTCTAAGCAGGCCCACAGCACGGACGGAAACCTATTAATGGAAGGCAGCCACAGAGGTTGGACGCATGAAGTAGACCAGTGTGGTTGGTGTGAAAGGCTAGCCTACAATGTTGGTTAGCATTTCCTAACTTAAATGTTACTCTACATAGTTTGGATTTGATACTGTCGGCTGTTTGCATTACTCAAAGCTGCTAAAGGTTTTTTTGAGCAGGGGAGCAATGTGTACAGAATGATGTTTTAGGGAGATATTCTGACTGGGGCGTAGAAAACACGTTATTATATGTGTAATACTAGTTCCTCCCGTGTTCCTGATTCATGTTTGTCCAGGGACCAGGGACCTCAAAGGCACTGTGGGGCGAGGCTGAAGTGCTGCCGTTAGAGTGTAGCCATCCCTCTCACATTCTCTGCTGGGCGCCTGGGTCCTCGGACATGCCCTCTTTAGGGCCCACAGTGCACTTTGATTGGGACTCCCAAAATCCCCCTCCCCCACCACGTCTCTGGTCTCTTTTCTCACCTACTGTTTTTCACTCTGTTCTATTCAGGGGCGAGAATTCGGTGATGCTCATCAAATCGGAACCATAGCCAATGAAGGTCTAGAAAAACAAGGCTGTCACCCTTTTTACGAATCTGTCATCTCCAATCCGTTTGTCACAGAGGTAAGGCCAGTATGCCAAAGACCATGGATTTCACTGTCATGTGGTTTTGGGCATTTCAGTATGAACAAAAACCTAAACTTTTCCTGAAAATGTACTACTTTGGCTTCTTCCTTAATTATGTTATTCATTGGTTTTTATGTGATTTGTTTTATGTACATTACAACATACTGTATTATGAGATTATAATCAGTTAAAAATTTTACACAAAATAATATGCTTTAGTAAATGAGAAGTTATCTTCGAAGTCACCAGAAGATATAAAATCCTATAATTGTGTTTTCTAAGTGTATCTTGGTGGAATAAAGGCACCCCACTGAACGGCGTTCTTCTTCCATCCAGTCTGAAGTGAACTACAGCGCCTACCACCTGGTCCCGGCAGAGAGCTTCGCGGAGGTCCTGCTGAGAACGGGGAAGCTGGCAGAGACTGAGACCGAAGGGGAGGAAGTGTTCCCCGCGACAGAAGGTGCGATGGAAGCCAGTTCCCAACGGGGGTCACTGGGGTCAGAGAACAGTGAGCAAAACTGTGAATGAATGAGAGTCAGGAAAGACAACAGGACATTTCTCAGTCATCTTGAATAGCTTAACTTGACACCATTATTCATTTATTTAAAACATTATCGTCTGTTTTCCAGGTACTTATTAATACTGAGGATTTAAAAGGATGCATATGATATAGTTTGCATTTTTTAGCTGCTAATTAGGTCAAGTGATTCTTATAGCGGATGGTAGGACATGCTCACTAAATAGTTTTCTTTGTACTTTTGTGTGGTCATAACTCTGAAGCATGTAGCATGTAGGTGTGTATTTCATCTGAAGAATTTGCCGTGTGGCGGCATGTCTTTCCACGTGGAGTTTTTTGAAAAGAATTAAGTGTTTGACAGTTTACCAACCACACCTTTCCAATTATTTTTCTTTTGGTCTTTAGCCTCCTTACTTCTCTTCAGCGTCCCAGGGTAGTTTCTTTGACCATCTCTTTAGACTCCCCTCTGCTCTGCCATCCTTAGCGAGTGCCGCATGATTTAAAGGCTGCCAGAGCTCCAGCTACCTCGTCTGTGTCCCAGGCATCAGCCAGGAGGAGAGGCGCGGGACAGATGGTCGGCGTGGCAGTCCTGCCCACAGCTTCCACTTGCAGGGCACCTGGACGGCGCTGCCTGTTTGTGAGCGCGTGTACACATGGAATAACATTTGGGAAAATGCGTGTGGGGAGCGGAACTGCCATTCCCCTAGAAACCCAATACTGTGATGTATTTTTAAGTAATCCTTTAAAAAATCAGTATTTCTATGCAGTTGGGGAGAGGGGAAGCAAAGACCACTTCCCTAGCCACTGTGTGGGCCCCTTGAATAGCAGTGCCCCTTTCACTAAGTGCACCGTTGTTTCTTCAGTCTGAGATGTGTGTTTTTCTACCTCACATCATTTCTGAAATCAGGGTCTGTCTCCCAGCTCATGAGTACATTTGCATTTTTTCCCCTTCGATAAGCTATTACATTACAAAGGACATTGAATGTATGGGAAGAGCATAGATGCACTGCTGTTCCTCCTTTGAATTCTTCTTTATTATTTCTCGCTTCTGCTTTCTTTCTTAAAAATTGTCTTTAATTTTTCCAACTTCATCGACATTTTTCTGGCATTCGTGAGCAGTTCCAGCTCCCAGAGAAGCGGTGAGGCGACAGGAGGCGGGGGAGACGTGTGGTCCGTGTACCAGGCTAGGCGCTGCACTGGACCTGCTCCCGAGGGCCACGGGGTGCCGAGCAGAGGCACAGCGTTCAGCGTTTCCACGTCAGCTTCTGCTTTCGATGTGAGCACGGCAGCTCGTATGCTCTGCTGCCCTTGCTGCAGCCCAGCGATGGGAATGGCCCCTCCAGGAGCCGCACGGATTTTTGGCCGTCCTGGCCGGATTCACGTCCTCCCTGTCACCTTGCACCTTGTTCCCTCCAGTTCCTGTTCTCCCTCGGTTCAAGGCTGCTGCTGTCGTTCCCATCCTGGGTCCCCTATGAATCACTTAGGGAACTTTTAAGAGCTGCGAAGCCTGAGATCCACTGCAGACCATTCATTTCAGAGGCTCAAGTGGGCCCATGCACCAGGTATTTGCAGAGTCCCTCAGGTGACTGAGTTGTAAAGCCAGGGTCAGGACCCCGTGGAAGTTTCCCTCCAGGCATCAGATTCTCCCTGGCCATCATGTGTCCGCTGTGGTGTGCTTCTTCTTCCGACTCCGACACACTTGCTCTCCGGGCCTCTCAGCGGGCGGCCTGGTCTCTTCCACTTGGGGGTCAAACCCTGAGGGTCATGGCTGTTTCTAGCGTTCTAGCTGTCTTACAGGCTGTTGTGACACATTTACATGGGGGTTCCTGTGTGACAGTCACCGTGTGGGCAGGAGCTGCGGCTGTGTACGCAGCAACTCGGATCCCGGTTCCCGGGGCCTGTGTGCTGCTCCCCTGCAGGTCTGTGTGACCGGCGGACTGCAGGGGCGGCCTGTCCCCCCAGCCCCCGCCTGCCCCCATGCCGCCCCCGGCGCTTCTTCCAGTTGCTGACGTTCCGATGTGAACCGCCCACCAGGGGAAAGACTTCAAGCCCATTACAGTATTAAAAAAATGTTCAAGTGTTATTGAATTGAGTGGGGAACATGCTAGAGCACCTGCTGTGTTTGTTAAGGATGAATTCTTTAAAAATATAGCGGTGATTTTAGTAATTATCATCCCTTTAATTTACATTTGGTGTAATAATTTATGAAGCATTTTCATGGACACATTTGGTATCAGTAACGCTGATATGTCTGAAATAGATGCTTTTGACTATTTTATAATACAAAATATTTGTCAGGAACTTGGCAGAATTGAAGAGTTATATAAGCTAAACGGCCCAAATTAAAAATGGTAAAAATGTGATTCTTCGTTTTGGTTCAGAAGTAGGTTATCATACAAATTACACTTCCTAACATGATCTACTTTTTAGAATTTTTTAATGAAGTAGATGAAAAGGCTTTTATGAAGACTAGCTGAAGAAAATTGATTATTTAGCTAAAGGAATGATTTAATGGCTAAGGATTTCCAAATCACTGGTACGAGCCGCTTCCTCTGTGAAGCCAGCCCTGGAACTGAATGATGGTTCCCAGACTGCTTTTCAGGGGCCCGGGCTTTGCACAGACCAGTGCTGATAGGCTCTGGCACGGATTCCGTCTGAGCCTGGCTGGGTAGCTTTTCTACACAGTGCATTGTGTTCAAGGATTGAGAACCAGCATTGCAAATTAAACTCATATGCACTGATAAATGTAGGGCTGGCCTCTTTTTTTTTTTTTTTTAATGTATCTTAATGGCAACGTAAAATCACCATGCGCCAGTCTGTCGCCAGCACGGCACCTGGGGGTCCCATGAGACCCTGCAGCCTCCGTCTGCCTCAGGTCCTCACTGATGACTTTGTTGGCATTGCACCGAATGACTTGCAGAGCCAAAGGCTGACAGGCTTCCTGTCTGTGGGGTTTGAGTTTTGCTTCACAAGAATCCTTGAGCCTCGTGAGGACTGCTAGGAAAGGTTTGATGCCCAGGGGCGGAGGGGGACACTGCCCTTGCTCCCCAGGAGTTTCCTGGGACAACCCAGCTGTTAGTGGCCAGGGGCTCTGGGCTGGGCCTGCAAGTCGTGGAGATCAAGGAGCTGCAGTCTGGTTGGGGGTGAGAAAGATGCCATGAGGTGACTTCAGCCATGTTTGGGTTAGGGACTAGGGAAGAGAGAGGACTACTTCCCTTTCACCCTGGGGACATGTGGGTGCTGGTTTACTTGACGCTGGTGATTGTTCCACCCTTGGAGCAGCAGGGAGGCTGTTGGCTTTGTGTGGCCGGAAAATCCGATGCCTGAGTGCTGCAGACGAGGGGTGTAGTGCCCAGAGTGCCTTCTGGGAAAACCCACATGGGAAATAGATACCTGACAGGGGACTTGAGCGTTAGGCACAGTTACCAGAGAGGATTTTTGTCTTTTTTCTTCATCTTATATTTTATTAAGAAAATTTTCAAAGCAGTGAAATTGAGAAAATTCTACAGTGAACAGCTTTATACCTTTCCCCAGGATTCGACAATTAACATTTTACTGCACTCCTCAGCCCCCCCCCCTCTGGCCCCCACTGCCCAGACTGCCAGCAAGCTCAGATTATTACACAAGTGCCTTAGGTCGTAGTCCCAATAAGACACAGTTCGGAAGGTAAATCTTCTGGAAAAATAGGGTATGGCTTGTCCTTAAAATCCACTTCCTTTGGACTATTCACATTCTGTTCTCCTTCATTAGTGCCGATCAGGAGACTCTGTTTTCTTTAGAAGTAAAGGATTTACACCGTGATTGCACATGACTGCCTGTGACTACATCCTCGGGCCTGAGCGCATGGAGTGTGTCCTTGCCTGTGCAGACTGCTCATGAACTCAGACTTGGGCAGTGTCTTCTTATTTGTTGAAGCTGTAGCCTTCACAAGTTGTCACTTATGTACCTGTTTTTTGTGGAAAAGCTGTTACTTGTTGGAATATTTTGTGACATATAATCAAAGCAAGAGGCTGGCATTCTTTTGGTGGATTGTGATAAGGAGGGGTGTTCTTGGAAGGAACAAAACCATATTATCATTATTGCAGTTTATCCTAAGTTTGCATTCAGAAAGCTACTTTGTTGTTCTGATTGTTAGTACCTATATGGTCATCTTCCACCTTTGCTGCCGTTGGTATACAGTTTTATAGCACAGCCTGAGTCCTTAGAATTGGTCCTTTAAATCAAAGGGTTAGCTTTGAGAAACCATCCTCACTGATCCATTTGCACTTGGACTTTGTAGCTGCACTGACAGGATTTCCTCATGTCTGAGAAACAGCATCATTTGTTTGAGTTAAGGCAGGATCACCATTTACCATAGTTTCACGTGATCTGTACTTAGGTGGGACTGAATGGACTTTCAGAAAGTGTCTTAAAAAGTCTTCTGAAGCTAATTGTCAAAATCTCATAGGACTGAAAACATGGTACTTGGTGCCTGTGAATGTCATACAGATCCTCAGGTAAAATAATGCACTTTCCCCCCTGTGTTCAGTTCTCTTGCAGCTAGCAAGCGACGCTTTGCCAAATGACATGACCTTGGCGCTGGCGTATCTCCTTGCCTTGCCGCAGGTGAGTTCACCCGAACAAACAAAGGGGGTCTTAAAAATGAATTCACTAAAAACCTGCTGTTCATTACAACATTAATAATGTTGTCATAGTCATATGAGATCGAGTTGATCTGATGGAAACTGAACCAAGATTCTACAGTAATGACTTCATAGGTGGGGGTTTTTGATGACCTTGACTTCCTTTCAGCTGAGCCCGTCCCCTCCTGTCCCCTCCTAGGTGCTGGATGCTAACAAGTGCTTCGAGAAGCAGCCCTGCTCCGCTCTCTCCCTGCAGCTGGCCGCGTACTATTACAGCCTGCAGATCTACACCCAGCTGGCCCCGTGCTTCAGCGACCAGTGTCACCCCCTTTACAGGGTGAGTCCTCCTGGGTCCCACCGCGTGGGGCGCAGAGCTCAGGCCATTCTAGAAGAGTTCAGACACGCGTTTATCTCTTCGGGGTTACCGATCTGCTTTGTTTTTACGTGAACTAGGAAACAGAGCCAGTGTGCTGTGAATCGAGGGAGGAAGTGGCGTAAAAAACAATACGCACATGGCCAAAACAGTTAAATGATGGAAATGGTATACAGTAAAAAGTCACTGTTTCCCTTTTCTGCCCTTCCAGAAATAGTTGATGGATACACACACACACACACGTATTTATTTCTATAACAATTTT
>PVIA01016314.1:0-19301 GCA_004024845.1 Tonatia bakeri | reverse complement strand
TATATGACAATGACTGTTTTGATTATCTTACAAAATTTTATTTATATTGCATTTTGACTTAGGAAGCTATGTGGCCAAAAACTAAAATAAAACTAAATCTTAATAAAGTTTTTATTTGCCATAACTTTTCAGTAAGAAAAAATGTACACTTTTTTATTTTAAGAACCTTTTTATTGAACTAATTTTAGTTTATTAATTTCGATTATTTTTATTTAACTAATTTCATCTAAAATTTTGAGATCTTCTCAGATCTTTAAATTATCTTAAAATTATACCTTGTAAAATATACACATTGAGAATACAGCTTGATGGATTTTGACACATGTATATAGGCATTTAATCAGTACCCAATGTTTTTGAGATTTGCATATGTCGTGTGATCTGTTTTTGTATGTGCCTTTGCATAAATACACCACACCGTGTTTATCTAATCTTCTGATAACGTATACTCCTGTTGTTTCAATTTTTTGGCTATTATGAAAAAAGCTATATGTAATGAACATTCTTGTAAAAAGTTTTATAATGAATATGTTTTAATATCTTTTGAAAATAAATACCTGGAAATACTAATTTTGGAAATGAAATACCTGGGAATGTGTGCCAGCTATTGATTTATAGCTTCTCTGTTCCAACGTGACAAATTTGTCCTGCTCTCTGAAAATGGAACTGAGTCCTTTAAATATTTTTTTCCTTTGTCCGTTGGCACCATGTAAGATTTTGTCAATAGAGGGAGCTAGATAAACATCCCAAGAGGAAAAAGTTTTGCACTGTGGTCCCAAATCACTTCCTACATGTTTCTGCCATGGAAATCATGTCTCCAGCCTCTGACTTGCACCACCCTCAGAAGCTTCTCAGGCACCTGCTTCCTACCTAGTGTGTGGCAGACAGCTGCACCCAGACTTTTTCTAATGTTATTGAGATATAGTTGATATACTAACAAATTTGCATGTATTTAACATATACAATTTGATGAGTTTGCACATAAGCATACAGGGTGGCACCATGACCATTATCAAGGTAAATAAACAACTACTATGCTAATTGAAATAAGTCACTTAGAGAAGAACGAATACAACCTGATTCCACTTATTTAAGGCATCTCAAACAAATTTGTAGAATCAGAAAATAGAATAGCGGTTGCCAGGGGATGGGGGATGGAGGAAATAGGGAGATTATCATAAAAGATAAAAAATAATTCATAGAAATGATAAAGATAAACAAACTAGTGGTCAGAATAAATGGACAGGCGTTTCCAGGAAAAGGATATATGAATGTCTTCCACCAAAAAGGTTTAAAAAACTAACTGGCAAATTGTTATCAAAAACTGAAATGAAATAAAATTTCATCATCACATTGGCAGAAATATCAAGAAATATAAAGTTTAAATGAAGATATTCAGCAACAAAGACTGCTGATGGGACCACAAATTTGAACAATCACCTTGAAAAATCACTTCCCATCATCTAAAGCTGAAGACGTACACATCGTATAACCCAGCAATTTATCCTCAGCGTTACCCTACAGAAACTTTAACATGTACACCGGAGGACATGCTCAAGAATATTTATGGGGGGAAAGGGTGAAGTGTTTATAGGAACAATTATAAAGGACATATGGACAATAACAAGGGGGATTGGAAATGGGGGAAGGAGGTGGGGAAGGCTGCAGTGGTGCGGCAGGCTGGGGGAGAAAGGCAGAAAACTGTACTTGAACAATAATTAAAAAATAAAATAAAAAATAAAGTGACAAATTAAAAAAATAATATTCATGGGCATTTTGTGAAAACAAAATGAAACAAAACAAAACCCCCAAAACAAGATACTGTCAATAACAGAAAAAATTCAAGACATTTTATAATAGCCCTATGATAAATATTAAAGAGAAATAGAAATGAATAAAATGCATCTCTACGTGTCGAGGTCTCAGGAATATAAAGTAGGGCAAAACTGCAAGTCACTCAATTATACAGCTAGTATCATTTATGTGAATGTCAAAAAGTAGAAAACCAAATACATTATGTGACAAACACCAGAAAGTAAAAGGCTTAAAAATACAAAAGATTGTACATCCCTAATATGGGCAGGGGTGGGACCTGAAACACATCTAAATTTCTATTTTTAGACTGTGGCAGATACATTAAAGTTTATTCCACTGTTGTTTCTTTTACCATACACATGCATTATACATTTCCTTGTATTTATTTCATGTGTATTATGTATCTAATATAAGACATATTTAATATAATACTTATTAAATGTATTTAATTATAAAACATATTGTATTTTATTTTGTATCACATATAAATTATATAATTATTTTGTATTATATAATTATATAAGATAGTGCATATTGTATATGATATATTGATTATAAAATCTACATTTTTTCTAAATATAAGATTAAAATGAAGACAATGGGGTAATAGCTTCAAATTTTCAAGGAAAATTTAAACATAGAGTTTTGTAGTAGTTCAATTATGTAAATATGAGGGTGGAATATTCTGATTGATAATACCTTAACATTTTATCACAAAAAGTTTATTTTTGAAAGTAGCAATCTTGAAGAAAGCACTTCATCAAAAAAGAAAATTATTTTTATTAGGAATACTGAACAGTGGAAATTAAACATGAATGAAAAACAAGAAAATTTGTTGCAAAATTAAGTAGAAGTTTCTGTGGAAAAATAAAAAAAAATTCCCGTTCTTTATGGTAAGTGAAACAACTTGGAATTAAAAAGTATAATTAATAGATTAGTCAAAATATTTTAATGAAATACCATAAAAACAGCGTGTGATTTTCAAGGGTCAACATATATTGTACTAACCGTGCTTAAGATGGGATGGAAAAGCACATGTTAAATGTATTAGCGTGGAGAGCTGTTGGCAGGAGAAGAGTCAGAGTGCCATTGAAGCATAGAGGTGACAGGGGGGTTTCAAAGGGATAGAAGATTAAAAAAAGCAAAGGCGAAGCGCGAGAAAATAAAAAATATCCACTTGTATATCTGTCTCTTGTCTCCAGCTCCTAACAAAGGGCTTTTGAAACTTGTAATTTTCTGGGCTCCTAGATGGCTCCTGCAGCGGGGTAGGTCACAAGAAAGATTAAGTCATGAGTAGGAGCTTGGGGTTTTCAACCCCACTCCCCATTCTCTCAAGAAGGGAGGAGGACTGAAAATGGAGTTACTGGTCAATCACACCTGCGTGATGAAGGCTTTATAACATCCCAGAAGCACGGGGATTGGGAGCTTCTGGACACATGAAGGTGCTAGGGAGTGGCACACATGGAGCACACGCAAGCTTCGTGTCCCTTCCCACATATCTTGCCCTGCATGTTTCTTAATCTGGCTTCATGTATATCCTTTAATAAAGGAGTACACATAAATGTTTCCCGAGTTCTCTGAGCCACTGTAGCAAATTAATCAACCCAAGGAGGGTGTTGTTGGAACCAACATCTACATCGCTTGGTCAGAAGTACAGGTGGTTGCACCTGGAGTCTGACATGCATGTGTAGTGGGGGGTTGAGAAGGAGGGGTTCTCATGGGACCAAGCCCTTAGCCTGTGGGATCTGATGCTATCTCACAGGGATAGTGCCAACACTGAGTTAAACCGTAAGACTCCTAGCTGCTGGCTGAGAATTGCCGGGTGCAGAGAAAATCCTCCACGTATTTGGTGACCAGAAGCATCGTGAGTAGTCTTTTGTGTGAGTATGGCTGTAAAAGAAACATCGAAGAAACAGGCTGAAATGAGGTTTTCCTTACAAAAGAAGCCTCTGGAAGGTGGACAATGTAATTAGCTCAATCATACTTACCTTAAGTTAGGAAAAGACAATGAGATAATGGACCTATGAATTGAGCAACAAAAAGAGAAGCAACAGATGAGGTGGAAAATGAATCTGACCAGATGATAAGACTTGCTTGCCTTTTGGCAGCTGGGACTCAGTGGGCTTTTTAAAAGGGAAGTAAGGTAAACAGACGTGTATTTTAACAAAAATTACTTTTTTTGTGAAGTACACAAAGGCTTGTAATGTATGAGAAGAGGGCCTAGGGAAAATCTCAGAGAGAGCAAATTTAAAGACTAGTTGGAAGCAGCAGAGGTTTTAAGACAAAAAGGTGAGGTGAGCTTAAAGGTGTGAGCCAGTGGGAAGGAGCAGCAGGAGGCAGAATGGGGTCACCTGGGCCAAGGTGGGCACTTGCAAGGCAGAGAATGATCGATAGTGTTCAATGCCTCCCAAACACAAAGCCGTTTTCAGACTTTTTGGTTTTGCAATTAGCAAGTTTTGGTAAATTTTCCCTCTGCAACTTTTCTGATATAGTTGATGTAGAAGCTTTATGTTGTGATCCTTGTGTAAGTGGAATTTGAAGTAACCACAGTGAATAGAATAAATTTAATTTTACCTGAAGGCAAGAGACAGAGGGAGTAATTGACTTTGACTTGAAGATAAAGTAAGATAAAGGTAAGACTCATTTGTGTTTGTTTTTTAAATAGAATTTTCTACCTCATATGCCCAGAGTACATTTTTTTAATTCTCACCCAAGGATATGTTTATTGATTTCAGAGAGAGAGAGGAAGGGTGGGGAGTTGGGGGGAGAGAGAGAGAGAGAGACATCAATGTGAGAAACATGAATCAGCTGCCCTCATACACACCCTGATGGGAATAAACTCACAACCTGGGTATGTGTCCTGACCAGCAATCTATCCTGCAACTTTCTGGTGTATGGGGCAATGCTCCAACCCACTGAGCCACCTGCCAAGGGCCAGAGTACATTTTTTAAAAAGTCTCCTGCTGAAGATTTTTTTTGCATTTGACTCGATAATGATAAATTTAAGCATGTACTCATGACTGTAATCTCAACTCTGTTGGTGAGCTCTTGGAGGACAGGAGTGATATTTCAGTCATTATTTTCATTTCCAGTACATGCAATTTCTAGAAGCATAAGAAACAAGAATTTATCACAATTTAATTGATCAGTATGTAGTATTTCAGCTTTCAAATGATTCTCAAGTATTTTATCTTGAACAGTAAATCTTGTCAGAAGTAAAATGTAAAAACCCCAGGTATGACTTCAGAGTGAGGGGCAGCACAGTATGGAGGAAGGCTTACAAAGCGTGGTCCCCAGACCAGTAGTAGCAAGCATCACCTTGGAACTCGGAAGAAATGCAAGTTTTCAGGCCACACCCAGACCTGGAAGTAGAAACTCCTGTGGATGGGGCCCAGCAATCTGTGTTTTTTCAAGCCTTCTGGTTGATTCTGATTAGCCCTTACACTTGAGAACCATTCATGAAGAGAAACAAATAGATCCTTGGATTTAACCAAATCTGTTTTCACATCTCACTTTTGTCATCTGTAAGCTGTGTTGTGGAGAGAAAAAAAAAATCCTTCTACCCTTCTAGTCCCTTGGCTGATTTATTAATTAAATTGACATAAAATAGATTAATGGGAGAAAACAAGTTTAATTTTGTACATGTGCAAGCCCCATAAAAGAATGAGACCAAAGAGCAAGTCTGGCAGTTGAAGTTTAGATGCCATCCCGAGCTCAGGAATGGAATAGGGACCTGGGGCATCAAAGGGGACAGGGCAACTCATAATACTATAAGAGCAAATATTTGGTAACTGGATGTTTGCCCTGCCGTATAGATAGGTATTTAAGATAAAAAGTTATCTCTGCTAAAACTCTCTTTCTAGGCCAAGCCCCCTATCTAAATTCTTTTAGATAGTTAAGAGAGAGGGAAAAGATTTTCTTGAGCCTGCTGGGTCTTAATTGCCTTTAGATCAAGCAATTCTCATGGCAGAGTGGCGTGTTTTGAAGTGGCAAAGCCAGACCCCTTCAGCTGCATGCAAGCAGTGTGTTTTTAATAATTCCAGAATGTGGTTTCCTTAAACTGGATGGTGGGGGCTGCTTGAAGAATCTTTATGAGAAATGAATGATGCAGTAAGTAACAGCAATTAGTCCATTGTCTGATAGAATGTCAATGTTAAATATACATGGATTTTCCTACTTAATACAGAATGTGTTGCTATTGTGGAATTATGTTTTCCTAGAGAAACATAGAAATCGCACAGTTTAAAAGAGGGGGAGCTAGGAATTGATGTGGGCCGAGTGCTTACTTTCCTTTGGCAATTGTCTTGGGTGTTTTTTCAAGAGTGTCATCTAGATTCAAAAGGAGGCCATCTCACTTCACAGTCTATTTTATTTTTAGCATCACTCCAGGTATCATTGTGCCAAGAATGAATTCATTAACTGCAAAAACAAACAAAAAAAGGAAATCAAAACAAAACAAAAATGATTTCTATAAGGAATTTCAGCTTTTCATTTCAGAAGTTCAAATCTTTTTAAAATTTTTAAATGGGGGTTGTACTCTAGAAAATGTTTTAATAGCAAAATTCTAAATGAGGAACACTTCTCATATTTGGGGAAAATAAAGGCACTAACACTTGTTTGCCCCGTAAATGCTTTTTATCATTTGGGCAGGAATGGACCCATAAAATCAATCACAGGCAAAGGCACGCATTTTTCAGAGCTTTGCCTCTTTGTATTGCTCAGCTTTGGCAAAGGCATTAAAACAGCTTCCTATGAACAGCACTTATTCATCCTGCTCACACTTTCATGTAGCTCCCCCCACCCTCTGTCTTTAAATGCAGGGTCAGCTCTACATTGTTATGAAGAAAATGGCTTTGAAATCACACCTACCCTTTTCTTCGTGCCTCAGAAATATCCCTGAGCCCTGTTCTTAAATTGACATCCATTAAAAACAATTCAATCAGGACTGATCAGCTGATCCAGTGACACACAGACTACAGCTTGGTTTCCTTGTTTCTTTGTTGCTAGTGGGCCTTTGTTTGAATCCTGCAGCATCAGCCCTGACTGCAATAACTGACTGACTGAGCTCTGCCAGAGGGCACGACATAACAAAGGAAGATAAATATGAGCAGTTAGTGAAGGAAGCCCTGGGAAAGACATAAATAAATGTTGTGTTGGCACCCAAATACTGCAGCAGTGGTGGAATCCTAACTGAGTCAAGATAAACAAGGTGACTGTATTTTTATTTCCCTGTTTGGGAGGTGAATTCGAGGGGAGACTTTGCATTCCAGGAGACATGGTAAGCCTTCAAATGATCATCGCCTAAGCTAATGGGGCAAACGCTCTCACACACAGATAAATGTGAACCTAAATGGCCTTCACAGTTTGAACTCCTTAGATAATGCGATAATGAATATTTTAGAGAAGTCTACATAGATAATAGTCATTGAGTCAATAAGTACAGACTGGCTATGTTTTTGGTAATGGCATATAAAATCCATTTGGTAAACCATTCAGAATTCAGCGTTTAGCCTATTTGAACATGAGTTCAAATAGGATCTAATAAAGTCCTTAAATTTTCTGTGAGGTTCACACATACAGGAGGAAATCAGGGCCTTCTGTAATCTCAGGAGTGGAAGGAACTTTCAAGATGAGATAATCCAGTTACCATGTAGTGAGTTGTTTGGGAAAAAGCATCATTATCAAGTGGTATCTATTATAAATTGCACAATTGGTAATTTAGGCAGAATCTTAGCACCTGGGGCATTTTAATTGATGACAAGCATACAGCAAGTATCAGGTGAAATTATTTAATCAGTGACAAGGATTATTTTAAGTGAGGTGCTTTGTGCAAGAAGACACAGAATTTTTATTTTATTATTGAAATAAATGAAGAGAGTTCCTTAAAATATTCTTTAAAATGGGCTAGCTTCTTAAGACTTCCTTCTTATCCCTTCCTCTTTTCCCCCTATTCCTTTCTCCCTCCCTCAGTCCCCTTTCTCCTTTCTTCTTTTCCACAAGATAAAAACTAGGGCCCTGGCAGGATACCTTAGTTGATTAAAACATTGTCCTATATGTCAAGGTTGCAGGGTCAAGGTCAAGGCACATACAAGAAGCAACCAAGAATGAGTGAATAAGTAGAACAAAATTTATGTTTTCTTTCTCTCTAAAAAGTCAATAAATAACATTTAAAAAGAAAGATAAAAATCAGTTAAAGGCTAATTACAGTATCTATCTCAGGAATTGTTTACAAACACACCTAATAAAACTATTTAGCCAGGAATTCGAAGCTGAGGGGAGTTGGCTTTGGCTAGATTGCTCTGCTAAGAATTTGACGGGATGTTTTGTGGATAGTCAGCTGGGAGATAGAAAAGAGGATTTCAGCGATTGCTTTGCAATACCTACCTGTGAAGAATTCCCATACATCCCAATAATTACAGATTTTTATGACCAGTGATTTCTTTAAAAGATTGTGTTTATTTTTTAGAGAGAGGGAGAGGGAGGGAGAAAGTAAGGGAGAGAGATATCAATGTGTGAGGGAAACATTGATCTCTTGCACATCCCCAAGGTGGGGGGGCGGTGCTGGCCCATTGCCTCCTTACCATCTTTCGGTGACTTTTTGAGCTTGTGGGTCTACTCCCAACCCACTGAGCCACACCAGTCAGGGTCAGTGATATTTCAGTTTTAAAGATATTTGCTCAGACATGTTGTAATACAATGTCTTTTTATTCTCTCAAGATTTTAATTAAGCATGCTCACATGAAATTATCTTTTATGAAATGAGGTCGGATTGAAAAAAGGTAAAACAAGCCAACAAAGAAGCCTGTGCTTCAGCTCTGGATTAACACAGCATAAAAAATTTGCCAATAACAAGAAGTGATGAAGATCCAGATTTCAGCAGAAACAGAAATTAATACCTTAACATTTATGGAGAAAAAATGCCAAACACGCTGTTATCAGCCTACATGAGTTTTCAAATCTACTTACTCTATGGAGAGGAATGATTATTTGTCTTATATTCTACAATAAGAAAATAGAAACACAGAGAAACTAAATCACTCCCATAAAGGCACACAGTTAATAAACAATGTGAATGAGCTTTGAACCCAGGAAGTCTAACGTCAAACAGAAAATAAGTAAATAGAAAATAAATAGATGAAAATAGATAGGTAAGTAAATAGATAGAATTATGTAATGAGTGTTTGCATCCTTCCAAAATTCTGTGTTGAGATCCTGTTCCCCAATATAAAGGCATTAGAAGAATGCAGTAAATCAGTATTGCAATCCAGAAGAGCATGCTCGCAAGAGTCCAACCCTGCTGGCATACTGTTCTTGGACTTACAGGCTCCAGAACTATGAAGAATAAATTTCTTATGCTGATAAGCTGCTTGGTCTCTGTTGTTTTGTTATGGCACTCAGAACCAAGTAAGATAGATAAAGCCTAGATAGATAGAGATTTGTTACATAAATATTTTCCAAGTAACATCTGGGTTATTCTGACTTTGAAAGATTAGCATTAATATATGCTATTGATATACAATGTGTTTTAAACATAGCCACTGAGTAATCTCCTCCGCAATGTAACTGCTTTCATTCTTGGAGTGGTGAATTAATGAGTGATTTAATCTTTCCAGTTCTGACATATATATTATTAATTCACGTGAAGAAGTGGTAATGAATTTAAAAGGTCTTTTGTTTGTTGACATGAACCCAAAGTATGTAATAGTAGGAGACACTGCTTCTTCACTCTCTAGTCTGTGCTACTCCAACTAGGTCCTAATCACAGGTATGCCAATCTGTTTTTGTTTTGGGTAGGATTTGAAGGGGCTTTAAGAAAAATACTTTTCCTCCTATCATCTAAATTCTTATAGTTCAGATGAACAGAAAACCAAATTTTAATACATGTACACAGGTGGTTCATATAAGCATACCATTCCAAAGAGAGGCAGCATTGGATATATGTGACATTTTGGACAAAAGAGAAAAGATGGTCATGGGGTCTTAGATCTCAGAAGTGGGGCTGGGCGATTTACAGGTAGTTGAAGAACTGCCTAACACAAGTGGCAGGGAATTTTTTCTAGGCCACTCAGAAACAATGGGACACAGACGGCATGTAGCTAACAATCTCTTGTCTGAAGGCTTCTCTGATTTACCATATTATATCCAAATTAGTCTACGTGAACATTTTAAGATTTCCTTCCTGGAGCAGGATTTTCTGTCTGAATCTCTCAAGCAGAAAAGGGGAGTCAAAGGTTCTTTCTGCGTCTTTTGTTTCTTAATAACCAGTTTAAGATTAATATCCCAAAAGGCAGAACTTGTGGTCCCCTCAGATCTTGTGCCTGAAATGCTGAAGCACTGATTGCAAAAGGAGTACGAAAATGACAAACATGTGCATTTATTGATCAGAGTGGCTCTCAGAAGTGTTCCAGTGAAGTAAAAGTTTTGCCTATCGACTTTTTCGCAGGTTTTGTTTTTAATGTTTTTGTTTTTCTGTTTCCAGGTACTACATGCATGAAAAATTGATCTTTTAATGAATTTATTTTCTTTTCTAAAGGAATCTGAAGTTTCTTTTAAGCATCATCACAACAAAAATTAATACATAAGATTTAACTTCAAAGAAATTTTACTAAAGTGTAGAGGAGGACGTAAAATGGCATATAAAATGTACTTCAATTACTTCAAATATAAACGTATTTAATTCTGCTTCCAGCAAAAATGGAAGTACAATAATTGCATTTATTTTCTTTCCTGAAACAACTTGACAGCAGGCAAAAAAAAAATACATGTAACTATATTCTCAATCCATTAGACATCCAACAGTGAAGGCCAGGGATTTATAAGAGGCAGGACACAAGCAAGAAGTTATCTATCATTTCTACAGTTAAATGTGTACAGAAAATTTCTAAGCTATAGGAGCACAGCCAATAGAGGAGGAATGCGGCAAAAGAACATAGGCAAAGACGGCCCTTTCTCTCTGTTGAAAAGATTAAGCTTAGAGTTCAAGGAAGCCAAGGAAGCTAGAGTTGACAGGACAAAATATGGGAGAGGAAAGAACTGAATAGAAAGAACACTGGAGGCTGGCAGGGTGTTCGTTCCTTCAAGTATTTAGCTGAGCACTGATCAGCATTCACATGTGAGAATAATACCTGAGGCTGGGGAAGAATGGCATGAAAGGACAAAGGTTCTGCTAACCAAAGGTCATGCAGAGCTCGGCATAGTATAATACCTGTCTCCCACAGCCAGAGTGGAAATTCTTACAATTCAGGGGACTTTGGTTAGAGTTCAACTATTAAGAAGGGTTTTGTTTCCTGGGATGTACTAGATTATTGTATAGTGTGTAAATGGAGTCCTGGAGAATGAAGGAGAGGGAAAAAAATTGAAGAAAGAGTAAGCCACAATTTCCCAACTTTGATGAAAAACAGTTATGTGTCTGTGAAGTAACATGATATCACTTTAACACACATTCAGATAACTTACATATATGTACAGTACATTCTACTGCAACAAATAAGCATGAAAATTTATAATAATAAGCTAACAAAGGCAATATGATTGAACCACAAAAATTATACAATCCAAAAGAAAGAAAAAATAGGTGGAACAAATAAAAAATTAATAGAAAGATGGTAGATTTAAATCCAATTATATTGATAAACATTAAATATTAATATTCTGACATCTTAATTAAGACAAAGATTGTTGGATTGAATAGAATACAAGGCCCAACTATATATATATCCCATAGTACATTTACTTTAAATGTAAAAACACAAATAGCTGAAAAGGAAAGGAAAGGGCATAAAATATGGACCATTTTAGCACTAATCATGAACACTGGAATTGCTATATTGATATAAAAAATGTATATTTCAAAATAAAGAATACTCCAGAATTAAGTTAATTTTTTGAGAGAACATAAGAATCCTAAATGTTTATGTACTAAATAACAGAGCTTCAAAGTACAGGAAGGAAATACTAACAGAATGGCAAGAAGAAATAGACAAATCTGCCAGTAAATATAATATCTCTCCTTGAATAATCAATAAAAGAAATAAAAAGATAATGAGCAAGATTGTAATAGACTTGAATAACACCATAAACCAACTTATCTGTTCAATATTACAGACTACTGCACCCAACAATAGCAGAATGCACATCCTTTTAAACTGCCAAAGCACATGTATATATTTAAGATCATTAAAAATTTTTCAATAGATGTTTACAAATAAGTTATACTAAATTAAGTTCTCTGACCATAATAGGCTTAAATTAGAAATCAACAACAGAAGGTCTCTGAAAATCCTCAAATATTTGGAAATTCAAACACTTTTCTTCTGGATCTATGAGTTAAAGAAGAAAACTAAAAGTTAGTTTTCTAAGAAGGACTAAAAGTTAGTTAGAAAATATCTTGAACAGAATGAAGAGAAAACAAAACATGTCAATATTTGTGTGATACATGTAAAGTAGTATTTAGAGGGAAATTTATAACATTAAACATTTATTATTTTAAAAAAGCCTTGCCCTGGCTGGTGTGACTTAGTGGATTGGGTACTGGCCTTCAAACCAAAGGCTCACTGGTTCCGAGTCCCAGTCAGGTCACATACCTGGGTTGCAGGCCAGGTCCCCAGTTGGGGGTATGTGACAGGTAACCATACATTAATGTTTCTCTCCTTCTCTTTTTCCCTCTCTCCCCTTCTCTAAAATAAAATAAATAAAATATTAAAAAAAAGAAAACCTTTGGGAAAAAAATGTCTTAAATCAATCACTTCAGCTTCTGGCTTATGGAACAAGAAAAACAATAGCAAATGAAACCAAAATATTCAATAGAAAGGAACTGCTAAAGGACCTGAAAAGACCTCCAAGAGAACAAAGCAATGGCCAATAGACATGTGAAAAAATGCTCAATGTCACTAATCATCAGAGAGATGCAAATTAAAACCATAATGACTTATCACCTCACTCCTGCCAGAAAGGCTACCATCAATAAATAAACAAACAAGCATTGGCAAGGATGTAGAGAAAAGGGAATCTTAGAGCACTGTTGGTTGAATATAGATTGGTGTAGCCTCTGTGGAAAACAGATTGGAGTTTCCTCAAAAACTTAAAAATTAAACTGCCTTTTGACACACTGATCCCACTTCTGGGAATTTATCTTAAGAATCCAAAACACCAATTTAAAAGAATATATGAACTCCTATTTTCATAGCAGCACTATTTATTGGGTTGGCCAAAAATTTCATTTTTTTTCCTGTAACATGGCTCCAGTAGCACTTAGTTGTCTTTAACTTCATTCCAAACAGTTGTGTAAGATTGTATTGTGACAGCTGCCATATCAGTGTGCATTTAAAAAAAAAAAACAACTTATCAAAACTGGTAAAATTTGTGTAACCATTTTAATATTGAAGATGGAAGAAAATATGCAACATTTTCAACACATGCATTATTATTTCAAGAAAGGTAAAAATGCAACTGAAATGCAAGAAAAAGAAGATTTGTGCAGTGTATGGGGAAGGTGCTGTGACTGATCAAACATGTCAAAAGTGGTTTGTGAAGTTTCACGCTGGAGATTTCTCACTGGATGATGTTCCATAGTCAGGTAAGTCACTTGAAGTAGTGATCAAATTGAGACATTAATTGAAAACAATCAACATCATATCATGTGGGACAAAGCTGACATATTCAAATTATCCAGATCAGTGAGCTTACTGGTTAAAATAAGAAATGTGTCTTTTATTTTACAGGAAAAAACATATGGACTTTTTGGCCAACCCAATACAATAGACAAGGTCTCTAAACAGCCCAACCATCCATTAGTAGAGGAATGGATGGAAAAGCCATGGTACATTTACACAGTGGAACACTATACAGCAATAAAGAAGAAGGGGCAATTACCCTTTGTGATGGTATGGATGGACCTGGAGAATATTATGAAGGTGAATTACTGTATTTTGCCATGTATAATGTACAAATTTTTGCCAAATTTTTTTAGGGAAAAATAAGGATGCACATTATACATGGGTATAATGATTACATACCATGGGCATAATAATCCCATGTAAAATGCAAACAAAAATGTTGATGCACATTATGCATTGCAAAATACAGGTAAGCCAACCAGTGAAAAACAAATACCATATGATCTCACTTATTCATGGAATCCATTGAACAAAATAGAAACAGAGGCATGCGTACATGGAACAGACTCACAGCTATCAGAGGGGAGGGGAGAGGAAGGGGCTGGATGCAAGAAGGAGAAGGGATTAGCCATAGAACACAGATGCATAACCCTTAGGCACAGACAACATGACCCTTAGGTGATGCTCAGAGGGAAGGGGAGGTGAGGGCTGGGGGTCAGTGGGAAACCCCCATATGGGGGGAGGGAGTGGGAATATCTGTAACAGTGTAAAAAATAAAAATAAAGTAAAAAAGTAATAAAATACAATGTTCATCGGAACAATAAAAAAGAGCAGAATAAAAATCAGTGAAACTGAAAATACAAAACATGCACAAAAACAGAAAAAAATCTAATCCAATTGTTTGAAGAAGTCTATAATATTGATAAATATTGAGTCATGTGATCAAGAAATAAAGAAAAAAGATATAAATTATCAATAATAAGAATGAAAGAAGTGATATTGTTCAGATAGTAAAACTTATAACACAGGAAGATTATAAAAATGGATACTTTTTTTTGCAAGATACAAACAGTCAAAGCACACTCCAGATAAAATTAATAACCTGGATAGCTTTATATCTATGAAAGACATTGAATTTATAGTTTAAAATCTTTTTTAAAAGTGAATAATGAAAACTTTTTGGGTCAGATGGTTTCATTTGACAATTTTACCCAAACAATACCAGTTCTAGCCTAATTCTTTTTCTCCAAAATTAAAGAGGAAGCAATGTAATGCAATTCATTTTATGAAGCCTATATTACTTTGATACCAAAATGAGATATAGATATTTCAAGAAAGAAAATGTATAGATCTACATCTCTCATGAATAAAAGTGCAAAAAAGTCTTAATAAAATTTTAGCTAATAAAATTCAGTGATATATAAAAAAGATTATATGTTATGATCAAGTGGAGTTTATCTCATATATGCAAGGTTGGCTTATCATTTGAAAATAAATCAATGTAATTTATTATAGTAACAAAAAATAAAAGCCATAAATCATCTCAAGACACAGCAAAAGCATTTTACTAAAGCAAAATAAAAATGATGAAAAATGCTTTCATTATTAAAGAAAAGTTTTAGAAAACTAAGACTAGAAGGAAAATTTCTCAACCTGATAAAAGCATCACTAAAAATCCTTCAGGCAAACATATGCAAAGGAAACACTAAATGCTTTATTCTTAAGACTAGGAATAAGAGTATGAGAGTAGGTGTGCTCTCCCCGCTTGTCAATATTGCACTTGAGCTTCTAGTCAGTTCAATAAAGCAATAAAAATATATAATGTCATTCAGATTAGAAATGAATAAACTTGTCTTTATGTACAGAGAAAATAATCCTTTATCTAGAAAAATCATATAAAATCTACAAAAGTGCTATTGGAACTAGTAAGTGAGCTTAGGAAGGTTGGAAGAATATACCAAATATATAAAAATAAATTTTATTCATTTGTAGACTACAAACAATTAGAGAGTGAAATAAAGCAAATCATCATACATAATAGTAACAAAAACCATGAAAGGGAGATGAATTTGACAGAAGCTGTGTAAGATTGTACATGAAAGACTTAAACCATACTTCCCTGACAGGGGAGAAACCACGATCATGAGGGTGGTTTTCCCAGGGCAAGCCCATCCCGTTGCACTGACCCCTGGGATTTCCCCAAATGTGGGAAAGTCGGCTGCAGAATTTGTGATAGTGGGGGACTGCTTTCGTGCTCTCTCATTTTTTCTGGGGTTACAAATGTCAGATCATATAGTTTTCTCTGGTAGCTGGCAGGATGCTGAGCTTGTAATGAAACAAACAAACAAACAAACAAATAATAAATACTATAGTCGGTGCTGAGAGAAAATAAAGAAGTCCTAAATAGAACCTCTATATAATGAAAAGATTTTTTTTAATTTAGCATGTAACACCAAAAGAATGATAGATCAAACATTTAGAAATTGGATTTCTTTATCCTTGATAACTTCTACTCTTTATAAGATTTTGATAAAGAGAAGTATAGTCACCATAGGCTGCAAGAAATGTACATGGTAAAGTACTAGTATCCAGAATATATAAAATTCTGTTTTCAAGTTGCTATAGACAGAATTTTTGTGTCTTCCAAAATGTATGTGCTGGACACCTGGCCACAGTGCAATGGTATTTAGAGATGGGGTCTTCGGGAGGGAATTAGGGTTAGATTCGCTCTTGAGGGCAGGGCCCTCCTGATGGCAATAGTGGCCTGGTAACAAGAGGAAGACAGCTTTCTCTCACCATTCCTGTGTCCCCAAGGAAAAGCCTTGTGAGAGACAAAGGACAAGGTGGCTGTCCACATGTCAGGAAGACAGCTCTTACCAGGAATGAGAACTTGCCAGAACCTTAACCTTGAGTTTGGACTTTTTAGCTTCCATAACTGTAAGAAATGAATTTCTCTTTTAGCACCCAGTGTATGTTTTTTGTTTGTTTTGTTTTGTTTTGATTTGTTTTGTTTTACAGCAGCCTGAGCAGACTAAGACACAAGTATATAAAACTCTATACTGAGGAAACAACCTAATTAAAAGCAAAATAAGCTTTCAGCTGATACTTCACAGATACACAAATAGAATATATAAATATGAATTGATATTCAACATCAATTGTCATTTGGGAAATTAAAACCACAATGAGATACCACTCCATGCCTATTAGAATACCAAAACTAAAAAGATGATGAAATTGTGATAGAAAGCAAATCCATATCTCTCTGTGCTTGGCAAGATTGAGTAGAAGGGAGACACTGTAAAGAAATTTGGAGAAAAAGATTATGACTATTATTACTTGACTGCATTGATGGTTTTATGGGAGTATACACATGTTCAAACTTATCATGGCTAAATTTAGAGGCAGCTTCTGTACTGAGATGGAGGGTATATGGGATTTAACCCTTAGCAAGGATGTTCATTAAAATTTAGCAACAAGGGAATAAAAAGTATAATTTATTAACTTAGTAAGGGTGATGAGTTTGTAATCTAGAAATATATATCTGGATTTGATGATGATGATGTGTGTGTGTGTGTGTGTGTGTAGATGTGTATGTGTATATGTGTGTGTATGTGTGTATATACACACACACATATATATGGTCTGTCTAGGAGGTATCCAGCCATGTAACATGAAAAATAGAGACTTTTCTCTATTTTGAAAAAGATACAAGAAACATTGTACATATGACAATGACACCTCAGTTCCCTTAAAAGTAAGCACCTGGGGACCTCACACAGTGTTCCCAATCTCCATCAACTGCCTCATTATATTTTCCTGAATCTCATTGTCTTCCCTTTCAAAGATGATTCTAGTTTTGGGAAAAGCCAGAAGTCATAGGGCACCAAATCTGGGCTTTAAGAAGGGCTGAGGCACCCGGGTGATTTGGTATTTCACCAAAAGACTCTGCATGAGATGAGATGTAAGAACAGGTGCGTTGTTGTTGCGATGAAGCTGCCAATCACCAGTTGCTACTAGCTGCAGCCTTCTGAGTCATCTGAATGATTTCCGCAGATGAATGTTCAAGTTCAATGCACCATTTGATGCAACTTCATTACTTTACTTGCTCAGTCATTTTGGAGGCTACGGCCATATACTACACGTGCTCAGTCAATGGCATCTACCGTCCCAACTGACTAGTACAGTGAAGTTGTCATTGTTCCCACACATGCGTTCTAGTCTACTCTCCTCAGAGAGTGTCATGGAAATCATTTTCATTATACTAATGATGGCTGGACTTTTTCCAGACAGACCGTATCATTTACATACATACAGAGAGAGAGCACACACACTATATACATATCCATATATCCATGCATATTTTGTATATGTATGTAATACTTTACAGTGCATTTGAGTATAAATTCTGATACATTAGTGTGTATACACATGTACACATTTATATATGTGTGTGTACTTATACATGCCATATTTTGTTTCTGCTAAATTAATGAAACAGTGTTAAGTTATTGTCTGTTGGCGTGTAAACTGTATGCAAATCTTTAACTGCATTGGCAGCAGTGGAAGTTGTAATTGGTTAGCATGTGTAAAAGAGGTGTGAGTTGGTACATGAGGACTTGGTCAATGCAAATTTTGCAAGCTGTACATAAATTTTGTAGAACTAATGAGTTTTGAAAACCATTTCCAAGGCTGTTTATGTCTCATGTGGAAATCTAAATGGGATCTTACAGGAACTGGATTAAAGAATTTAGCTCTTGTCAAATATTGCTGGTCTCTGCTTTTTAATTTTTCTTCCCCTCTTGCATTTAATACATGCTTAGCCTTAGTAGACCAAAAGTAGAACTCACTAGCTAATATTTTTTTTTCTATTGTGCAAAGGGATTCTTTAATGCTTACATGGTTATTTGAGTTTGGCTGTAGAATGCTGTGCATTGCAGTTTTGCTTTGAAATGAATAATCTTCTTTGTTTCAAGGTAAACAATTTTCTGCAGTGTTTTCGTTGCACAATGTTAGAAAACGTTCTATTGCTTAGATGTAGAAGGGGATTTTTTTTTTTTTTGAATCACTGCTGTGAACAACTAGCTGTTTGATCAGCAATGCTTCCTTTTTTTTCCTTCTTCCCTTTTGTGTTGGTCTTAGTCCCTGTCTTTCTCTATGACACATCAGGATATGACTAGCTGGTACCACTCGCAGTGGAAGCAATTTAATCTTTGTTAGAAAAGCACCCTGTTTCTCAGAAGTCACATAAACATCTTAGGAAGAAAGGTTGATTAAATTGTTTTTGCCAGCAGTTATACTTATCTGACTACATACTTCCTTTGTGCAGGATTTGGACATTTTTTTCCTTTTCACTTTAGAGGGTATAATCAGGCTCAATTTCTCCCTGTATGTGCATGCTTTGTTCTTTGAACATTTTCCACAGAAAGAGTGAATTTCAGTTGTTCTGGGCTTATCTTTCAGTAGGAAAACGTAGTTATTGTTCAGCATTTTAAGAAGCAGAGATAATACCCTAGCTTTAAACTTCCATTTGGAGCTTTGTCTTCTGGCCAGTGAATAAAATGATCGTATTTCATAAATGGCATTTCATCTCATTGTCGACATCATTTCTTCCATCAAAGTAGTCCTTATACATATTAAAACTAGGTGAAGGATTTGGTAAGAGATTGGTACGAACTAGCTGAAAAATGATGTAATCCCCTGCTGAGAGCCTTGTCTAATTTACTCTACTTTTTTTTGTAACTTGAGAGAGAACTGATAATAGATGTTTTCTAGGACTAAGTTTAAAGACGATTAAGGAGAACAATGGATGGTGTCTACATACAGAGCGCAGATCGAAGTAGAGGCATACAAAATGTTTCATATTTTAAC
>PVIA01016313.1:0-19395 GCA_004024845.1 Tonatia bakeri | reverse complement strand
AAGGTATGAGAGCCACTTACCTAGGACGCTGACGTGGGTCCCGCTGCCGAAAACATAACACAGTGACTGAGGCTCAGACTAAAACCCACCAGGCCAGCACCTGGGGCCTGTGCCCTGGGGACCAGTCCTGAGCAGGAACCTGCTGGGCGTGACGGGCACAGGGCTGCAGCTGTGTTCTGTGGCGGGGCAAGGCAGTGGGCACTCAGCCCCCCAGAGGCTGGGGTAACCGTGGGTGGGTCCATAGCCCAGAGGTGTCCCTATGCCCGGCCCCTTCATTCAAGGCAGGTGCCACCCATGTGTTGGAGTGACTCAGTGTGTTCCTCCCACCGCCTGGCACCCCCAAGGCCACCCTGGTTACCACCGAACGCTCAGTGCCAACAAAGATTTTGAGTGTCTTGCCTGCTCAAGCAGCTGGGTGGTGAAGCTTGGACCTGCCTGACCTCTCTCCTGGCCTCATTTCAGGGCCTCTGGGTGTTCCTTTCCCACAACGTCCCACGTCCCAGCCAGGTGAAGCTCTACCTGGGCCACTGGACTCCAGGCGACTCCTGACTAATACTGCTCCCCTGTGGAGGCCCCTCCCCCTTTGTCTCCACACACTGAGGCCCAGGTCAGTTCCGCCTCTTTCACAAAGTTTTTCTGATGTGTCATCAGAAAAAGATGTGTACCACTGTCTTACCATGCATCCATCATCTGTCCATTTGACCAACAATGTTTCATGTGCTGGGTTGTGATTGTGGGGGTCCCCTGGCTCTCACCCCATCTTTCCCTGAAATCTGTCAAGTCAAAGCCAATAAGACCCTCAACCTGGTCAAGTTCGAGGTCCCTCCCCAGTGTCCTGACATCTCTGCAAGGGATCCCTCTTCCTGGTGTCTATCCTTCTCTTGGTGTCTGAGACTACCCACTCCCCCCTTTCCTTTCTCCCATGACTGTTGACCCCCCGGGACCCAGAATCCCATTCTGCCTGTTGTCTCCCTCTCTCTCTGCTTCTGACCTACTCCGTGCACTCTGACGGCTGCCCAAGGGTCTCCCGCCTCCATTTCCAGCCTGACCTCTCTTTCTGGCTCTAGATTCACGTGCGCCCTGCCTCCCGAACTCTTCCTGAATGCCCTGCAGTCAACTCAGACTCCACAGGCCCCATGGACACTCCTTCCCCTTCCCCCACACTCAGCAGGTTCCTCTCCAAGCCAGAGGCCTGGAGTCACCCAGAATGCTTTCCCCTCATTGAATCAGCCTCTGTGTTTTAGATGTCCTACCATTACACAAAAGTACCATGAAAATACTGAGACAAATAAACAGAAGCCCCCAAGTCACACCCAAAGAGTTTATGATGGCAAGACACCTCATCCAATCTCGTGTCCCGGGATGGTTTTCCTGGGCGGGAAGGTGACCCGTGGCTCAGGGCCAGCGCTCTCCACCTGGGCAGTGGGGCCGTTGGTCACGGGGGTGTTTAAGACAATCTTAGTATACACTCAACACTCGTTTCTGATTTAAAGAAAGCAAACATCCAGCATTTTTATTAGATTAATTTCCTGAGGAAACTTCCTCAACTCAGTAAAGTGTGTCTCCCCAAATTCACAGCAATTTTCACACTCACAGGTGAAACCTTCTCAAAGGCCAGGTCGCCCACTCTCAGTTTCATGATTCGATGTGTCCCACAGCTTCCAGCCATGAATGAGGCGAGGGGGAAAGGGTAAGCACTAGGAAAACAGAGGGAACCTTGCTCTTTGCAGGTGCTGTGATAATCCACGTAAAAAACAACCCAAGACAATCAGCTGGAGAGCTGTTAGGACTACTATGAGTTAAATGAAGTAACTTAATACAAAGCCACATACAAAAATCAGCAGTTTTCCCTTCTATACAAATAGTAGCCATTTAAGATACGAAATTGGGGAAACGTTGATAGCTTCAATAACAATTATATTTAAAACCCCCAGGAATAAACGTAACAGAAAATGTGCAGGATTTGCAGGAATAAAATACAAAACCACTCGGCGAATCGAAAAGCGCGTGAGGAGGGGCAGGCCACGGTCCTGGAAGAAGACGCCGTGCGTGGCATAGGTGCCAGTTCTTCCGAACCGTATTCCACGGAACCACAAACGGACAAGAGAAGGGTTTCTGAAAACGAGTGAGCTGATTCTAAAGCCCAACGGAAAGGATCACGATGGCGAATAGACACGGCTATTTTGAAAAACAGTGGTGATGCTGGGTCTCTCCCTGCCAGATACGAAAACGCACTTGAAAGCCGAGACAGTTAAAACAGGGTGGAACAGATGCAGGACTAGGTCGTTAGATCGTTAAAACCACAGAGGGGCTGCGATAAGTCAGTAATTTAGTATTTGACAGACGTTGCATTTACGTCCAACAAGTATGTGATGCCTGGTTCTCCATTTGTAAAATCAATACGGCCACGTCCTTACCTACACAAAAATAAACTCCAGGTGACATCAAAACAAGCTTACAGACACCAAAACAATGAAAACACCAGAATGCAACGGAACAATGATCTTGTAATATCGAAATAAAGATGTCTCTCCACGCTTGCTACAGATCGCAGAAACCAGAAAGAAGTTAAACCAATCTGACATACAAAAAGTCAAAATGGCTTTATGGCAAATGACTCCATTACCAAAAGGCATAAAACAAATCAGGGAAAGATCCTTCCAACATAGATGCTTACCAAGGGGGTGGTGACCTCCAGTAGAGAAAGAGTTTGTATAGTTTGATAAGAAAATACAACCAACTAGCTGGAAACACAGGCAAAATGACGAGCAGCAAATTCACAAAAGAAATAAAACGAGTCAATAAAAATAGGAAAAGAAAATACATTTTCTCAACAATCAAAGAAACAGACCACAAACATCTCCCATTTTTGCTCATCAAATGGGAGTATTAAAAAAATCAACAGCAATACCACAGTATCGGCCAGGAGGTAGAGGAAAGGGCACCGTCATTCACTGCAGCGAACACACGTTGGGGCGGCCTTTCGGGAGGACCGCTGGGCTTCGGCTGGGAACAGACCCCGAGCACCCTCTCGCTGACCCCGCAGTTCCACCCCAGGCAACTACCCTGTGGAAACCGCCGAGTGCCGGTGCCCAGGCACACACATCGTGTGCATGTGCCTGTGCGGATTTCAGCAGGGCGTTGCCTGTAACTTATATTTTTAAATGAGAAACAGCCTAAATGTCCACAAATAGGGGAATGCTTAAATATATTCCAGTTGATCCGAACTTTGAAGTGTTACAAAGCCCTGACGAGAACACGGGAGATCCCTATGGGTTGACATAGAAGATGTCAGAATCAGGTTGTTTAAAACGCTGGTTGCAGGGTGATATGCAGAGTGTGATCCCATTTCTGAAAACTAGAACCCGCACACCAGCTGGATGTGTCTGTGCGTGTTTTCAGGGACATGCACTCGTGGGACAGTGGCCGGCAGTGTGCACACAGAACTACAGCGGCTGCCTAGCGGGTTTTAGGGTAAGATGCGGAGAGATGATAAGCAGAAACACTCCATTTTTACTTTATGTACTTCTGTGCTTAATCTCTGTTCATAAGGACATGTTACTCTTCTATTAAAATTATTTTAGAGGATGAAAATGAAATAAATATTCTTGTGAATATTTTCATAACTACAGATAACTGCAAAGCAAGAATGAAAATCAGGTAAAATCCCACCAGCCAGAGACATATCGTTGATACTTTTCTACATTTTCTGACAAGCTTTTGAAAATGCACACAGATTAAAAAACGCAACTGGAAGCATTCTGTGTGTTGGAGATTGTGCATATGCTTTAAAAAGTGAAATCTGCCGTCTTACTCAAGACGCTGCAGAAACGCGATTTGGGAGGTTCGTGCGCGGTTCCCTAGGATGGGTATTCCATGCCGGGTTTGCTCACGCCCTTTCTGCGGGACATTTAGGTTGTTTCCAGTTTTCTCCCGTCGTTCAGGATGTCGGGCTAATCATTTTTGTTTGTAAATCTTTGCTTATACCTTTGACAACCCCCTCCCCTGCCCCCGCCAAAGGACGGATTCCTAGAAATGGAATTACACTATTTTAATAAGAGCATGTTCTTTTATGGCTTATGTACTGCTAAAATGGCTGTATATTTTAGACTCCTACAGTCAGGCCATGAGGGTGCCCATTCCTCTCCACCCACCCTCTGGTCTTGTCACTTCAGTTCACTTGCCGATGTCAGAGGAGGTTTCGGACCCGCGCTGCTTCCGCGTCCCCAGGGCGCACGCATCGGCTGCTGGACCTTCTACACGCTCCAATCAGGCCTCACCCCGTCTCTGGTCTGAAGCCATTTTTCCAAAACACGAATCTGATTCTGACAGTTTCCTGCTACGATCTCTCAACAATTCCTCCTGAACCCCAAGATGAAACCCGGGCGCACAAGGCACAAGACCCACACGGTCTGCGCCCCAGCTCTGGCGCCCAGTTCCCTGGAGCTGCCGCACCTGCGCACTGCATTCTCCGCTCTCTCCCTCGCTGCTCCCTTTGCCTGGAGCTTTCCCATCACCGGTTAGCCGCCTCGCGCTAAGCGGGATGCCCTGTAAGACCAACTTGGGCCTCCCCCTCCCACTTTACTGCTCCTAAAATGTCCATGGGTCTGTCCCCACAATGGGACGTGACTCCCTGGTTCAGGTCCAACTGAGTTGTGCCCCTACCTGGCCGCAGGAATCATTTACCTACAAGACCTGAGAAGTCGCAGACGCGGGGGAGACAAAGCCAAGCCCTTGCTCCCTTCTCTTGGACCATTTTGCTAACACACAGGACGCGCAGCTGAAGTCACAGCATTCAGTCCTGGGACTTCTCCCAGTCCTGGGACTGCGGCCACCTCTCTGGGCCTCTATCCCGCTCTGACTCCAGGACCTTATGGTCACCAGAGACAGAGGGTCTGCCTCCAAAATGATAAGAATCATTAAAAAATAAGAATCAATGCAAATAAATCCACACCAGACAAAAATGCCGACTCTTTAAATAAAGCCAGTGTCTGTCCAGGGCCCTGGTCTCTAGCAGACTCTCCCTTCCCCACATCCTTCCCACATGCCGTGTGGGGTTCCTTACCTGTCCCTCAGGCTCCGAGGGCTGCTTCCTGCCAAGGCTGGGGGCCTGGGGCCCTGCTCTGAAGCACTGCTCTCAGGGACAGCGGGCCATGGGGGCCATGGTGGCCATGGCCAGGTCCAGTAGCAGCAGTGGCCAGCACTGCCTGATGCCAGGGCTCTGTCTCCCGGAGTCCTTATGGCCCACTTGTATTGTCCTGGGCCTCCTCTGCCTTCAGGGTTAAAGGCACTTCTGGCCTGGCCTTCACTATGAGCTCCCTGGAGAGGCGGGTGCTGTTGGTAGAAGCCCCAGGTCCTTACTGGTAGTGGCCATGCCAGTGCACCCTGGCCTGAATAGCCTGTCCTCTGCCTGGGCCTTCTCTGGTGCCTGTCCCCAGTGCCCGGTCCTTTCCAGGGTTGTTACCCCTGGAGATCTTCCTTAGAGTGGCATCTGCCAAGTGCCCTGCTGCAGCTGGGACCAGAGCTCAACCATCTCCCACGGAAACGCCCACTGGCCCCGCCCCTGGGGCACTGGGAGGAACACACCTGCTCCTGCCCGATCCCCCAGTTCCCCAAGGGCACCTCTAGTCTGTGAAATGTCTCGCTGGGGCCTGGAGAGGCCGTGGAGGGCAGCCAAGCACCCAGCAGGTGAGCAATTGAGTTCCTTGGGGCGGGCCTGCAGCTTCTCTTCTGTCAGGGCTGCCGGGCTGGGCCCTGCACACTCTGCTCCTGCCAGTCCAGCCCGGCCCTTCCATGGCTGGCGTGGTCACGCCCGGTAGGTTTGGTCGGCTCCTCACTCAGCTTCTCGGCTAGGCGGGGGTCCTACGGGGAGTGACCTCTACCCCTCATTCAAGCAGTAACGTCAAGTTTATGAATGTTGAAACTGTCCAGACCTAGGTTACCCCTGGGCTTCAGTTTTCTTATCTGTGAAATGGGGGCAGGCCCGAGGGTGAATTCGATCATTGTCTGCTAAGCACCCACACAGAGCAAATGCCTCTTCCCCGTCCACCTCCTCTTACTGTGGGCTTTGGAGCAACTCTTACTGTGTCCTTGGGCCAAGTGGCCCCATTACACAGGTGGGAAAACCAAAGCCCAGAGCAGATGCATGCAGGACCCAAGGCAGTTCCGGGATGCAGGGTGCAGGGTGCAGGGTGCAGGGTGCAGGGCGAGCTGGAATCTAGGAGTGACTTTGTCTCCTGCATTTCTGGCCCTCCACCCACCTGGAAGGCTGTGCTTTGTACCCAAGGGAGCCAGGGTTGGGTTCTGTTGGGTAGGGGTGCAGGAGGGATGGGCTGCTCAGGCACTTTTTGGGTTGGGGTCCATTTTGAAGCGCAGGAATATAATATATAATACAACAATGAGTGTAGCCCTGACAACAGCGTCTGCTCCCTTCTGAGCCAAGGTGGTCTCCTCCACCTAGAAGATGAGGAAAGCGCTGTTCAAGCAGATTGTGCACTTTCTTGGGGCCACCCTGCCAGGAGGCCTGGCCCTCACACAGCTCCGGGGTGTACTTTATCGCTGAAGACGCCACTTTGTGGGTCTCCATGGAGTCGTGCTGCTGGGTGTCTGGGGGAACTTGGGCTGTAGGTTCCTGCCTGTCACACCCAGCACCTACCCTCCTGCTTCCCAGTTGCCTTTTAGGCCACAGGATCTTTCATACATCCGCTCAAGTCCAGAGCCGCGGCTCCTAGAGCCCCCAGATGCTGGCAGGAGAAACAGTTTTCTGTTTCAGCAACTCCAAAGGGGGCTCCAGGACCCACCAACCTTGACTTTTGCTGGGAGGTCCCTTTACAAGTTGTTTGGCCCGTGTTTTGAGTCAGACACCCATTAATTTTTCTGCTACATTTGGTGAGCATCAATCCAGATCTTTCCATGGGCTGCGGTAACAAATAACCGGGGACTTCAGTTCATAGGTGTGGATACTGATGGCCAGGAGACAGCTGAGGGCCTCTGCGTTTCTGCCTGTCTCATGAGCAAAGGCGCTGATTGTCTTAGGGGCGGACTGTCTTCCCAAGGATGCTTGGGTAGTGAATAGCCTTGGAAGGCAGAGGTGCTGTCTCCCTTGGGAGCAACCTGTGCTTACTAGTTAGTGTAAAAGGTTTGAGGTCCCAAGATTTGGGGATGTGCAGCTGTCACCTGGTCCTCTTCACATCACCTTGTGGGGCTCAGAGAGCCGGTGGGGGAAGATGCTGCTATTCCAGCTGCTGTTCCCGATGATGCTGACGCTCTGGCTACTTGAAGGATAAACCATGAGCAATGCAGTAGCTTTTGTCTCTGGCCCAAAAGTCTCGTGTCTCCTGCCAGCATCTGGGAGTCTGAAGCAGGCTCACTTTTTAGCTTGCAAGTAGAGTAAAATTCTCAGGCCCGCTACCACTCTTGGTCGCGGTGTAGGGAGCAGGGAGAAAGGAGCAAAGTTGGGGATGGTGATTGGGACTTAATGGTTTGACCAAACTCAGCAGAGCAGCTTTCAAGGGACCCCAGGCTGGGTCTTCCCATGCCACACACACTGCTTGGGCGGCTTCTGAGAGATCAGGTCTGGGCAGTGCTGCACCGTGCAGCCCACACATCCCTGGCCTTGGAGACAGTCAAGGCCATGAACAGTGACGGGGAGTGTGTGCCCTAACAGACATAATGCAGGGTGCAAGGGGGGGTCCTGGGAGGCCCCTGATCCAGTCTAGCTTCTCCCCATTTTGGTGCTTGACCCCCTGTAGCCTCTGACCTCAGGCTCCTGGGGGCCTGGGGCAGGGTCTGCCCCAGGGGTTCAGGCTGAAGCTGCTCTATCCCATCACCCCTGTGTGGGTGTGACTCACCCCACGTCCAGGGCCCAGAAGGTGTGGTTACCTCGGGGATGACCCCAGGTCTTGGGGAGAAGAAGGGGCTGTCCCTAGCTGTACCATCCCCAGCTGCCCCTCCTCCCCCACCCCTGCACCTGCCTCTGGGCAGACCCTACCGCAGACCACATCCTCCACTGACCACATCCTCCTGTGGTGGCTGTGGTCGGAAATCCGGGTCTGGCTACTGCCTGGGGACCCTCAAGGGATGGGTTTGGACTTCCCAGCTGACACAGCTGCAGCTCTGGCTCCTCCAGACTTGCTCCCCCCCCCACCCCACAGTCTCAGATGTGCCTTGTGCTGAGGGCAGGGTTCAGGTTGGGCCAGAGTAGTACGGGCCCCGCTGTCTGGATCCTCAGACCCCTGCTCAGGGTTCCTGGGTCCTCTGCATCCCACCCTGGCCCTTCTTTCCTGGAGTGGAGGGTGTGGCCCTGCCCAGTCACTTCTGCCCTGGTCCCCGAGTCAGAGGGTGCCCCCTGCCCCCTGCCAATCAGTCTTCATCCTACTCTCCATCCCACTGGTCCAGCACACCTGCCGGAGGCCATGGACTCCTCTCCCCTCCATTCCCCAACTTGAACCCCTGGTCCTCATCTCACCGTGAGCATTTCACTGTCAGTCCTGCAGGGGGTTGGGTGGGGGGAGGCCTGAGGCAGAGGGTAATGAATGACCCATCTAGGAACTCGACAAAGATTCTGGACTCTGAGAGTCCTCAGCGTCAGGGTCTGGCTCTGCAGTCCCAGACCCTCAAGGGGTCTCCAGGGACCCTGAAGACCCCGGTTCTTCTGATGATCCTGGAGTGCAGCCCCTCCAGCAAGTGGGGAGAGAGTACTGCTGCTTCACTAGACAACATGGATTCACCAGCAGCACGGGGCTCTTCCAGCTCCTACTGATGGGAAGAAACAGGCATGAAGAGGGGGAGTTTCTTTCCGAGGACAGACAGTAGCTTGGTGTAAAGACCATGTCCCAGGACCTGCCAGGACCAGTTAGACCTGGGAGGACCAGCCTTCCTGGACACAGGAAGGGCCAGCCTGGAACTGGGGGCTTTGGAAAATGTCAGTATTTTAACCTCTAACTCTCCCAGTCCAGCTGCCTGGGGTGCAGCTGGAAGGACAGAGTCCAGGAGGGGGCAGCAGAGACCAGCAATAGAGGGAGGCAAAGCCCATAGTACCAGCGATAGAAGGAGGAAAAGGCTGGAGCTCTGAAGATGGAGGCAGGCAGCAGACCAGGTGAGGGCTCCACTGGACCGGGCCAGAGGGAGATGCAGGGGCAGCACCCTGGTTCTGCTTCTTCCCCGGCACCCACCTCGCCCCTGGAACCTGGACTGGGTCTGGGGCGGGGGGTGGGGAGCGAGTGAAGCGAGTGACACCAGTCTTGCCTGTGTGGGCTGGGATACTGACTTGACTTAACAGTTTGATGTTTTATTCATCATGGAATATTTTTATATTAATTTTGATTTTTAAAATATCACATTAGATATTATTTATCTTGATTAGCAAATTTTGGGCACACCCTTAAATGTTGCATGCAAGAAAAATGTCTTACTTGCCTCACGCTTCACTCTAGCCCTGGCTGTGTCTGGAACTCAGGGACACCTGTTACTTCCAGCCCAAAGGTGGGGTGACGGGATGGGCCCCGCTGGAACGGGTGTGGTCGGCACTCTGCAGTTCCTGCACCTTCTAACCAGGCGGGCACACTTGCACAGCACGGCCTGATTTCCCAGCTCCTTTCCGAAGTCCCGAAGTCCTGAAGTCCCATCTGACGCCTGCGGGGGGTGGCGCACCCCCATCACGAGGACACCGCATGCAGGTGGAGCCTTTGTGGCGGCCACGGCTCCTTTCTCTGTTCCACCAGCACCAGTCAGCCCGGTCGTGTTCATCCCGAGCCTCCAGAGGTCCAGTCTCCCTTATTCATTCATAGGAAGGGCTGCATCCCATTGGCTACCCAAACTAATCTGATCTCTATTGAATTCTTACTTCATTATTTCTACAAGCCCACACACCCTCCCTTTATTTATGATTCATGCACGGCACACAATACTAGCTACTACACTGCGTGTCATAAATTAAATAATGACAAATGGCCTAGTGACTTACCTTGTTCTTAAAAAGTGAATATGAAATAAATAGATGATCACAAACGGCACCTTATTTTAATGTTGAACTCACCAGACACACCCTTTAATTTTCAGTGATTTTTATGATATTCCTCAAAATACCCAAATAAAGTCAGACGGGTTCATACAGAAGTGCATCTGAGCGGAATATGTGACAAGGTCGACTGGCTGCACCAATTAGATGAAGACCACAGGCAGGGACACGGTGTGTCGTGAGGTGGCCTCATGCGCTTGTGTTCACAAGGACACACTGTGCCCAGAGGTGAGAGAGAGGAGGGGACTCACTTCTTCAGCCTTGAACCTAGATGGTTTCGTATGTCAGGAGAGGTGACAACACAGCAGGGGACAGGCGGAGAGGAGGGCCAGCCCAGGATGGACTGTGTCCCCTTCCCAGCACTGAGACACTGTGGCAAAGAGCCCCGTCCCCGCCCTGCATGGGAACCTCCATAGTTACCAGCCTCAGGGCTGCAAGGAGCACAGAGGGAGGCTCAGAGAGGCTGTGTTTTCCCCAGGGGTCTGTGAGGTTTGGCTCCTGACCTTCTATCTCAGCCATGTTAGGTTGCAGTCACAGCTGCTGGTATCAGGAGATGAAATTATAATGTCCAATGTCACTGCTGCTCCTGACAGATATAGTCACCATCTGTCCAGGAGCCCTACATGCCTGGCAAAAGAGGAGTCAGGACACAGTGGGCCCCAGCCCTGATGGGAGGGACAGATGTGGGCAGGGTTGAGGGCAGGGTCAAGACCACAAGGAGCCTGTGTGAGGGAGAGCAGATCCCCTGAGGTTCACAGATGGTACCTTCCTGTGGTGACTGTCACTGAGCTGTGAGTGGCAGGTAGACAGCAGTGAAACCCTCCCAGTGTGGTCCCAGGAGGGGATGGTTAGACAGGCAGGTTCCTGGGCCCACCCTGACCTGCTGCATCTGCATCTGCATCTCAGTGGATCCCAGGGGACTTGTGTGCCCTGGTCTCAGTCACCATGGAAACTCTCACTTCCTCCTGCTGTGTCCCCAACTCCTTCCTAGGACACTGGGGTCTTGGTGCTGAGCTGTCCTGCCCTCATCAGACCGAGCTTCAGTCAGGTGCTGGATCCCGTGATGTCGTGGAGAAAAGTGTTTTACAAACAGCCACGTGGGGGTGTTTGGAGAGTAGGCGGGATCCCTTTCTAACCTGGGTCTGTGTTACTTTCTGCTTCATGATGAACAGATTCTGTTGCTCTGACACAAGGGCTGAGTGTTTTATTGGGAGCATCTCATGGGCTGTCAGTCTCATCCCGTGCGTTTTCAGTCCCAATATTACAGCTCTTATACCCAGGTTTCCAGTTTGGATTTCTGGCCTCTGTGCCTTCCCTTGATGTGTCAAATCATTCGTCCTCCCTTATGATCTGGGGAAATAAGTTACAGTCATCTTTTCTGTGTCCTAGTCCACAACTTGTGTCCTCTGGACCACGTCAGGGCCATTCTGGAAAAAGTGGTTTTTATACTCATATCACTTCCTGTTTTCTGATTCTTTGTAGGAAAGTCTGACAGGGTGTCAGGCAATGGGACTGATTCCTGTTGGATCTGGAACACGTGTGGGTCCCTCTGTGATGGGGATTCCCATTTCAGATTGAGTGACTTACCTGGCCCTAGGTCTGCCCTGTTTCCATGGCCCTGGAAACACCAGGTCAGGCCCATCCTGTGAGACTGAATCCACTGCTGTCGCACTCACTGCACAGCTGCCTGAGATCTGAGGTCTGGGGACCTGGGCCAGATGAGCTATGGCTTTGTCTCTGGTCCTGTTTGGGCTGGAGGGGAGTGTGACACAGATGGGGAAGGGGGTTTTGTCTCATTTCCCCATCTGCCTGTGTCGCTGTGGCATCACCACTGTTGTCCCACACTGCACAGTAATAGTCAGCCTCGTCCTCAGCCTGAGCCCTGCTGATGGTCAGGGTGTTCCAGTCCTCTGAGTCAGAACTAGAGAATCGGTCTGGGATCCCCGAGGGCCGATTGTTGTCACCGTAGACGATTGTTACAGGAGCCTGGCTGGGCTTCAGCTGTACCCAGGAAGGATAAGTAATTCTTAGGGCCTCTGCCTGGCAGTTGATGCTGGTCGTCTGTCCCAAGGTCACAGACACTGTTGAGGACTGAGTCACTTCAGAAGAGGCCACTGAACCTGTAAGAGAGGACAGGAGAGGTGAGTGTGAGGATGAGGGCCTCCTTCCCGGATGGTGCACACCCTGCAGCGTCCCCTGTGCTGAGCAAAGGTCAGGGCTAGGTTGCTCCTGGTTTCTGTGGGGGCTTAGCTTTGGGAGTCAGCACCTGTCCAGACAGTGAGGAGGGGGAGCAGGAGAGGGGTCCAGGCCATGGTGGAGATGCCCCAGAATCTTCCTCTGACCCACACCTGAGGATTTGGCTTTGGGGCCTGTCTTATCCTATATAAGGGGCTCCATGCAAATCCACTTCCTTCCTCTTATGGCCTTGCTGAGTGGCACCCACTGGGCAGAGAGCAGCTGGGGTCAGTGGAGGGTTTAAAGTTGGGTCCTCACCTCCAGGTGCACACCCCGGTTGCTCAGAGCTCCCTGGCGTTGAGTGAGACAGTGCTGACCCCGGACCATTCCCTGCACCCACACCTGGACTGAGTCTCCTCTCTGGTCTTGGGGAGAACCCTCAGTCCCCTCCAGTGATGAGATCGCAGTGTGGTGTGGGGCGGGGGTGGTAGAAAGAGGAGCTGCTAGGGACAGTGGTCAAGCTGGTGGAAGAGGCTGGAATTTGCTTCAGGACACGGTGACACTGCTCATGTGCCTCTGGGGGAGTTTTTATTACATTTTAGAAAAAGAAAAAATCTTTTCCCTCTTGGCCTTGGTAAGAGATTGTAGATTTCATAGAAATGCTTGATATGTAAGAGGATAGAGAATATATGGAAACCCTTTAAAATAAAAAACTTTCTTCTAGAAAAGTCTCTGTATTGGAATTAATGTAAGAAAACAATAAAGTGGGAGCAAATACTTGCCAAGCCCAATCCATCAAGGAAGTATTTATGTAAAGTTTCAAAACTAATTAACACACAAAGCAAACACCCCTGGCCTGGGTGCTCAGTTGGAGGGTCTTCCAAATACACAAGGGGTTCGGGTCTGACCCCTGGTTGAGGGGCAGACGGGAGTCGGCCAATGAGGGCTTGGGTGGGCACAACAACAGATGCATGTTGTTCTCAAATCATGAAAAAAGTTTAAAAAATAAACAAAGCAAACAAAATTCAATTTAAAAATGACAAATGACACAGACAGTTGATGGAAAAATATACAGATATCAAGAAACCATAAAAATGTTCATCAGGAGCCACCAGGGAAGGTTAAAGCCATAACGAGACACCTGCACACTGGTCAGAACGGAGTAGACTGACTGACATGAAATCCGGGCAACTCCAGACACTGGTCAGGCAGCGAGAGGGGGTCACTCACTCAGTGCCAGTAGGAAGGTTAGAAGGCAGAGCTACAGTGGAAAAACAGCCGTGTGGTCAGTATAAAATGAACACGCAATTACCATACAACGTCACTGCATCATTGGGCATTTATTTCAGAAAATTAAAAACTTGTGTTTACACAGAAACCCAAACACAAGTGTTCACACCACCTGTCTAGTCTCCTCAGGCTGTGGTAACCAAACACCACCGAGTTGCTTGTTAGAAGTCAGTGACAGACAGAGACACTCTGGTCAGTGATCCCACCAGACCAGAGCCCCACCCATGACACATCCTGTGGGTTTCATCACTTCCTTAGAGTCCCCGTCTCCACACACAGCTACACTGGGAGTAAGGACTTCCACGTCTGAACTTTGGAAGACACAATCACTCAGTTCATACCAGCGCCCTTACACATAGAACCCCAAACTGGAAACAGTTCAGATGTCCTTTGGGTGATGGTTAAATAGACATTGGTACATGTGAATCACAGAATACTATTCAGCCATAAAAAATGGACTATTGATACACACAACACCATTGACAAGTCTCTGAGGAAATCTGATGAATGAATGACCAATCACCAAAAGTTACATTCTATAGGATTCTATTTCTACACCATTTTCCAAGGACAGACTTTGAGAAATGGAGAAGCAGGTGACGGCTGCAGGGCTGAGGGGCGGGGGAAAGGGTCTGGGTGGGAGGAGGTGGGTGTTATGAAAGGGAAACATGAAGAGTCCATGTGTGATGGGACTGCGTGGAATCCTGACTGCTGTGGTGGGTGCAGGAGCCTGCACATGGGAGAGAAGGGCATAGCTGTGGCCGGTGTGGCTCAGGTGGTTGGAGCATCATCTTCTGATCATAAGGTTGTGGGTTCCATCCTCGGTCTGGGTGTGTATGGGAGTCAATCAATCAATGCTTCTCTCCCTCATTAAAGTTTCTCTCTCTCCCTTCTCCTCTGTCCTTCAAAGAGATGAAAAATATGTCCTTGGGTGAATGAATGAATAAATAAAATAAAGTACATAAGAACAAAATCACAAGCTCACACTCACAAGCACAAGCAGGGGGACCCAAATTTTCAAAAATATGCAGTGACTTCATCAAACACTTCACCAAAAATGAAAGATGATCTGTGAAAATAGGCACCTGAAAATCTGCTCATCATCACAAGTCACTAAGGTGATGAACATGACAGACAGATACAGAGGCACACACACCACGTGGAGCAGGAAGGAAATGGAGAAAGGGATGCATGACATGGGGTCAGGTAAGACAGGGTCAACTGCTCTGGGCAGATGACACAGAACATGACTAAGAGGGAGAAACCCAGATTTCACCAGAGTGACAGACAGAGACAGAGAGTGACAGTCTGACAGATGCAGAATGCGCCAATGGCAGGGGACAGCTCACCACACACACTCTCGCTTTCAGCCCAGCCTGCCTGTCACACCCTCAGCCACATCCCCTCCAGCTGCTTCCAAGGGCAGGTCCTGGCACCTGTGTCAGCTGCTCCCTGGAGTTACTGTCAAGAGCTCAGCAGGCTTTAATTACTCCCCCACTATACCAGTGACACTGTGTGATGTCCATTCTGGAGATCCCAGCTTGAAGTCCTGGGATGAATCCCACAATCATGAGACATGTCTGGCCTGAACCTGCTCAGGTGAGTGCCCAGCCTTGCCACTCACCTACCTGTGAGCAGGAACCAGATCACTGTGGTCCACGCAGCTGCCCCAGGCTGACTCTGTGGTGTTGGTGTGAGTGAAAGGTTCTAGTATTTTAGTTCCCAGGAAAGTCAGCAGAATATCAACCCATCCACTCATCCTGTCTCCATCCCCCCACAGATGCAGCTGAAGCCAGTGACCCACAGGGCAGAGACTGGAGGTAGTAGGTGGTCAACATATTTTCCAGCTCAGCATTCCCATCCCCCATGTCCCAGTGGACATTGTCCTGGTCTGTCCCTAGAAAACTCTGTGGACACATGTGAAGCCATCCTTGGCACAAGAGGCTAAGAACTGGCACAGCTGGAGGACCCAGCCTGTGCTCCACGTGGGTCCTGCCCCAGACCTCCCAACAGGCATCCACTTCCCACCTGGACCCAGCTCTGCTCCCTCCATGGGGTCAGGTTTCTGTCCTTCTTCCACTGAGGGACAAATGCTTCCTGCCCAACCTCAGTCCTGACAATGCTCCTGCTTCACTCCCAGGTGTCCTGAGTCAATACAGTCGCTGTTCCCACTTCCAGGATCACGCCTTGAATACCAAGGTCTGCATTCCTTCCTTGAGAAGAGCCCAAGATGGGAGCAAAGGGCCAGATGGCTCCTGGAGATGCGGTCATCTCAGCCCAGCCAGTAGCTCAGGGTCATGTTCCTGTCTGGGCTGCTCACGTTTGTCCCAGTGTCCTGCCTACAGCCCTGTATTGGAGGAAACAGGATGTTGCTTTGTGAAAATGACCTGCATTGTGACCGTATCGGACTTTCCCCAGTGGGGGAGGAAGGACAGGACGATGGGGTTTGCAGGGGAAGGTGTAAACGTCTCAGGGTCCTGGGCAAGGACAGGGAGCAGCTTAGCCCAAGTCCCAGTGCGGGAGGAGAAGGGGAATGGAGGTATGGGCCTCACTCTCCTTTTGTTTGTGTCTGTGAGGCTTCTGTGAAAGGCTGTTGTGTGTGTGGCCCTCACCACAGATATACTCAGCCTCATCCTCAGACTGGAGGTGGGAGATGGTCAAGTAGCGGTCGGCCCCAGAGCTGGAGCCCAAGAAATGATCAGGGATCCCGTCCCCACTGCTGTGATTTCCATCACTCTTAATGTAGATCATGTATCGAGGACCATCTCCTGGTCTCTGTTGATACCAGCGAATGCCATAGCTGCTGTGCTCACTGCTGAGGGTGCAGGGGAGCTAGGCCGAGGCTCCCAGGGAGGCAGAAGCAGATGGGGGCTGGGTCAGCACAGGCGCAGCACAGAGACCTGCAGACACAAAACATGGGGATGATGCCAAATGCACCCAGACTGGACAGATACCCCTTGGAACTGTGCTTGGAAGGAAACTATTGCAGAGTGGGACCCCTGAGTGCCCAGGGATGCCCTGACCTGTGGAGAAAACCAGGGGCAAGAGGGAGAAGGGAGCCCAGTCCATGGTGGGAGGGGCTTCCAGGAGCTCTGCCCTGGGGCTTCCCAGCTGGATCTGGCCTCTCCAAGCCCCTGTCTTACCCTCTGTCCTCTTAGTCAAGATTGTGGAGCTCAAATGCAAATCTGTCTCAGATCTTATCTCAATACCAACCCTGACAGCCTCCTGCTGGTAATTTCTTGAAGTCAGAGGAAGGTGCAGGTGTTGGTTTCATTAAGAGTTGATTTTACCCAATAAAACTGTCTTCAAAAGAACATGAGCCACACCCTTTGCACTGAGCACAGCCCAGGGGATTTGCAGTATCAGAGTTCCCAAGGCAATACCCACAGTGCCCCCAGGTGCCCCCAGGAGGAATGTCATTCTCCATGGGAGTAGCTGAACCTCTTGACTACTTTGAGGCCTTAATAGGTGCCAGTGGTTGGTGAGTGTTTGACATGCACCCCTCACCATTCATCATAATCATCCAACATGATCCTTCTGCTGAAAGCTCCATCCAATGATCAGGGAGCCGACCTTGTAAGATTATGATTTTCCCAGAGTCCCCCAGACAGTGATGCTGAGTCAAGGCTCCAATCCAGGAGAGGGACCTCAGAGCCTGACCTGTGAGTCCCCTTCCTGCCTGGCCCCTCCCCAGGACCCTTATCCTGCTCCTCCCCAATACCAGGTCCTAGCCCTCCTGAGTCACAGCCCTGCCTTCTGTGTGCAGGTGCTCCAACCCCCTGAGTCTGCTCTGAAGTGCCCTCACATCTTCCCGGTGTTGGAATCTGTGTTTCCCAGTGAAACCCGGGTCTCTTTGTGCACAGAGGTGGAGCCACTTCCACCATCACAGACAACACAGCGAGACATTAGGGATCAGCTTGGGATCCTCGGGAGAAATAAATCAGAATTCCTTTTGTAACATTGTCAAGGCCATTGAGGTTGGATGACTGTCAGAAGAGAAAGAGAGATCTTTTAATATTAATAAATATGATTGGCAAGGTGCATTGTTACCTAATATCTCAAACAAATGTGTTTGTTTTCACACCAGTACTGCTGAGAATCTAAGGTAATTAATTCACCTGGAAAATGTTAGAGGCGCTGTCCTTGGAGGTGACAGTGCAGCCCTGCGGTGACTCATGTGCACAGACAGACAGACCCCTGACTCACTCCCCGAGTTTGGTCTGAGAGACAGTGGAGAGAGGACCAGGGTTCAGTGCCTGAGACACGACCCCTGCTGTCCCCAGCTGAGGGGACCACAGCAACTCCTCTCTGCCCTTCCCACTCCAGGGCTTCCACTCCTCACACTCACACCTCAGGGTCCCCTATGGGGCCCGCCGGCCCCTCCTGCAGGCCAGTGCTAACACCTGTGCTGTGGGTCTCCTGACCCCCTGGGAGGTCATCTGTGAGTGCCATCCTGGGAGATTTCACCTTCAAAACATGATCTGTGCTTGTGAGGTAGGCAAATATATCCCACTGTGGGGAATAGCAAGTGACCTCACATCAATAAAATACATCTAGTACCCTCCTGCCCTCTAGGTCACTGCACAAAGTATAACCTTATGACTTGTGTTGATGTTCGTGGAAATGACCTGCCCACTGAAGGGGTTTCTTGTAGCAACAACTATTTACAACTATGTATAGACTGTCATTCATTCCACTAGGAATAAAAATGTGCTCCATGGCTCAGAATCATGTTTGAAATCATCCTTGTATTTAATACATGGTCGCTGAGGACTGAGGGAGTGTGGACAGCTGATATAACAACTCCCTCTTTCTGCCCCTGACACTCCTGGTGGAGGTGGGAAGTGGGGCAGACATTCCTCCCCATTGAGGTTCTGCTTGCAGAACCCGTCCCCCATTGCCCCCTGCTGGCTGCCATTGCACACTGCAGGGTAGTGACGTTCTCTCCCATGTCCACCCCAACAAGGACATGTCTGACCCATCTGACCTGCTGTGACCCATGTGGTGTCCACAAGCCACACGCACCTACTGAGGATGAAATGTGGGCGGTCCCAGTGGAGAGGTGTTGTACTTTGAAATGCCCACCAGATGTTTAAGATTTATTATAAAATAAGGTAGAATTATCAATATATCCATATTTAATTTATACTGAAGTATTTTCCACTAACGTAGTTAAACACAATATATCATGGAAATTACTGCTACCTGCTTCCTCTCCTCCAGTTGTCACTAGGCCTGAGTCACACTCAGAAAAGTGCTGAACCAGGGGCCCTTCCCTGCCACCACCCTGCTTCCCAGGGAGGACAGAGCTGAGAGCAGCCAGGGGCCTGCCGCTGTGGTGTGTGGGCGTGTGGGACCCCACTGGGCACCAGGGGATGTCACAGTGTCTGCTGCACTGGTCGGCTCCATTCAGAGTCCTGGGCGGCTATGAGGCTGAGGCTTTAGGAGCTCAGCTGAGCTGGCAGCTCTGGGGATGAATCCAGATCCTATCACCAAGGAGCGGCCCAGTCACCATGGTGCAGAAATTCAAGGACCATTACCTCTGGACACAGGTTCTGGCAGTCTGTCGTTTTGCCAGGCCCTCTCTTCAGAATTGATTCTGTGGCACTGACACAGCAGGCCAGCCTGGTCCTGCTGCCCTGAATCCAGTCCTGACCCACCCTCTGCACAGCTGCCTGAGGTTCAGAGGAGGGGCCTCTGGCAGACCTGAGAAATGGGACCTGGGCCAAAGCTGCTCATGGCTTTGTCTGCAGTCCTCGTGGGGCCTGGGGGGAGTGTGACACAGACTGAAGTTTTTGTCTCACTTCCCCGTCTGCCTATGTCACTGTGAGTATTAGCACTATCTTTGTCCCACCCTACACAGTAATAATCAGCCTCGTCCTCAGCCCGGGCACCGCTGATGGTCAGGGTGT
>PVIA01016312.1:0-19404 GCA_004024845.1 Tonatia bakeri | reverse complement strand
CTGGAGGTTCCTAAGCCTCTCCTCATTTTTTTGAATTCTTATTTCTTCATTCTTTTCTGATTGTATGTTTTTTTCTTCCTTCTGGTCCACTCCATTGATGTGGGACCCAGCTTTCATTCCACCACTATTGGTTCCCTGTGCATTTTTTTTTCAGTTCACTTAGCGTAGCCTTCATTTTTTCATCTAATTTGTGACCAAATTCAACCAATTCTGTGAGCATCCTGATCACCAGTGCTTTGAACTGTGCATCGATAGGTTGGCTATCTGTTCACTGCTTAGTTGTATTTTTTCTGGATCTTTGATCTGTTCTTTCGTTTGGGCCATTTTTCTTTTTCTTTTCTTTTTTTTTTTTTTTGTCTTAACGTACCTGTTACATAGTGAGGGGTGGAACCTTAGGTATTTACCAGGGCAGGGCAACCCTGTGGCTGGGTTGTGATGCTGTATGTGGGGAAGGGGTCTGAGAGGGAACAATGGCATTTGCTCCGCTCTCTGTCGGATTTCAGTCACTTTCCTGTTACCCACAAGCAACTTTGGCCCTTCTAGTGCTGATTTCTGTGTGGGTGGGTTTGTGTATGTTCTAGGACCCTGTGGGTCTCTCCAACAAACTCTCCTGTGAGGCTGGGAGTCTCTTCCAGCACCTCACTTGCACAGGTGTTTTCAATTGGTGTTTTGAGGCTTTATTTCCCTGAGCTGGGGCCCTGGGTTGTGCAGTCTGTCTCGCTCCCCAGTTTTGCCTGGTTTATCTGCGTGCGAATGTGGAACCACCCGGTTTCGCCAGTCACCTTGTGCACAACTCTCCTCCAGAATCAGCCGCCTTGCTGGATCTGCCAGCTACTGCCTTGTGTGTCTGGGGTCTGCCAGCCACTGCTTTGCCACTACCCCTCTCTACCTGGCTGCCCGACTCTGACCTTCCTACCAGTCTGAATGAATTGTCTAACTCCTTGGTTGTTGGACTTCCATACAGTTCAGTTTTCTGTCAGTACTTGTTGTTTTTTGTTTCTAAATTGTTGTTGGTATTATTTTGGTTGTGCAAGGAGGCACAGTGTATCTACCTATGCCTCCATCGTGGCTGGAAGTCCAGGGTGAGGATTCTTGACTTCACATAGAAAAGACTTTACAAAATGAGTCCAGGTGACTATGAAGGTACATTTATTAAAGCCGGGGACAGTAAAAAAAAGGAAGGGCCTAGCATAGAGGAAGCAACAGGAGAGCCTACACTGGGCTGCCTTAGTTCACTGGAAAATCTGACAAATGGGGACCTTGGGGACAGGTTCAAAGGATTAGCTTGGGATGAGTCACTGCTGCCCATTGCTTCCCTGATGTCAAGTCTCAAAGGTCCCTTATAGTTTAGGAGATGCATGCCTGTGGGGGAAGGAAATGGCCCAGGCTCCCCAGAGGGAGAGTGCACCCACTGGGTCCTTTTTCTTGAAGCTTTTATCTTTCTCTTGCTCATGGGAATCTTCGGAGAGGTCTTAGGGGAGGGTTTCAGCAGAATATTATCAGTTTTCCAGGTGTGCTCTTTCAGAGTTGTTAGTCATTGTAGCTGGTCCTGGCCTCACCCACCTGGATTTGCTGATTTTGGGGTCTGGGGCTGAAATACAACTGAAATTTAGATGTTACCTCTAGGGAGGTGACCTTCTGTATCTGGCTATAATTGCTCAGCCATTTTGTTCAGCTGTCTGTTTCCCTGTTTCACTTGTTCTGGTTTACTGGCCTGCCTCACTTTCATTCCAGGAGTTCTCTGAAAGTGCCAGCTTCTTCTTAGGAGAGGTGGGTGGATTTGGTGCAATCCAGCATCTGTGACTAAGATTCACTTTGTGATTTCCAAGCAGGACTCTGAAATGTTGGGGCAGGACCTCACAGGAGCCTGAGGGGCTGGGACCAGGGTCTCATAGGAGCAAATATAACTAATCATTCATTGACCACTCAGGCATCAAGGGATATGGATGCCTTGAACAAACTAAACCAAATTATCATGCACTGCAAATGACTGATATTGGTGAACAATAAGAAACAAATAGATCCTACAATATTAACAAAATAGATTCTACAGCCATGTACCGCATTTTAAATATGTAAGGGGTGAGTTTTCTGATGTACTCCTCAAAAGGGGGCTTTGGACAAGCCTCATTTCCATCAACTTTGGAACCTGGAAGGGATCTGAACAGAAATGGGGTTGCATGTGAAGACAGCATTCTTGGTGCTAACCCTTGGTCTCACTGAACCTCTGAGAGTCCCCTGAGGCCTGACCTCAGCAGCAGCATCAAAGTTGGAACACTTTGCTTTACAGAAGTGCCTGGGCCAGCCCTCTGGGATACCCACATGATAATCTCTTCTTTCAGGGTCAGGCCAAGAACATCTGAAGGCACTGAGGACCATAATAGTATATGTGTGTGTGTGTGTGTGTGTGTGTGTGTGTGTGTGTGTGTCAGGAGGAAATTTCAGAGGTGCCCCAGGGCTAAGGTAAAAGACATGTGTACAAGACAAAGACCGGTTGTTCCTGCTTTCTGGAAAAGTGCTGAATCATGGTGACTCATGAATGCACCTGCGCAGAAGATGCTACACGACCCCTGCTTCATTATAATAGCATTATAATAAATTAACATTATATGACCCCCTTCTCCAGTGGCCAGTCAAGATAAATCATGGGAGACCACATGCATAGTAGCTTTGAAATGTAACTACTTGTACATGCACAATAAAAGCCCACCAAAAACTAGCCAAGAAGGTTCCATCCACCCTATAAGAATAGAATTTCTCCAGCCATGAGGTCAATCTCTGCTCAGAGTTGGCCTACCCCCATGTTCTGTGGAGTGTACTGTTGCATTAAGCTTTGCACTCTCTCTTTATGCTATAAACTCTGTGTGTTTGGTTCACTTCTTTGTGATCACCAAGAACCTGGTTACCTGTGCCCACCTGTGATACCTGTGATATATATATATATATATATATATATATATATATATAGAGAGAGAGAGAGAGAGAGAGAGAGAGAGAGAGAGAGGGAGAGAGAGAGGGAGAGAGAGAGAAGGGACTCTGACCTTGCACTTGTGTGACAATAACACATTCGAGGCTGCTGTGTCCAGTTTAACTGCTTAAACTTGATGTGCACTTGGGATTGACCTTTCCCCCACACCTTTGCCTGGTTTTCTGCTAAGAAGGGAACTCAGTTCATTTAGGTGCTCCTTGAATTTCCTCAGAATCCTGACAAGGACAAAGGGCTCAAGGGCTCCCTGACTGCTGGGAGCAGAATGGGCTGGGGCTCCACTGACCTCTTGGGGAGCACTGGAAGCTGCAGGTGTGTATATGTGCTGGGTGGATGTCCTCACTAGTAGACGACCTCCTTGTAGTCACCAAGGGGATCTTTGTGGGTCCTTTTTCTTATATTCAGTCCCTTGACTGGAACCTTACAAAGCTGCAGGAATTTCACTTCAGCTCAGGTGACAGAAATGACCTGTGGGAGAATTGAGTTGAGATGAGGAAACAGATGTAAACCAGAGGATGGGTAAAGGGCGGGAGTCCAACTCACCATTTCCCTTGAGGTTGACTCCACAGGGCTGGCTGTGAGGAGGAGGGAAAGCACACTTAAGTCAGGACATTTGTGCTGGCCAGCATGTCTCCTCTCTCCTCCTTGTAGCTGTCTCCCTGTGGAAAGCATGAATCAGCCCAGGGAGCACTGTTCTCCATCTGACTCCTCAGGACCCCAACTCTCAATATGTGAACAAGTGGGTCTGTGTAGGGAACCATTTTGCATGGTGTGGAAATGTAGCTCAGCACTCACGTGGAAAACCAGTGGGGAGTGAGTGGCACAAAGGACCACGTCCTTGGAGAGGTTTTCCTGTGGGGAATCAGGCCCACATTGTGCCTAGACTGCTATGAAACTCACTTTTGCTAAAACTCCCTCACCCTGAATTGAGGCAGCAAGTGCTTACTGCATCTTCCTAAAATCTGAACTAAACCTCCCAAGTATGGAGTGTGACTGGTTCAACCACTTTTCCCCTTGGTCTGCAACATCCTTCTTTTTGAAGTAATTAGCAGCATTCTTTCCTTTGTTATCTGTAAAAGGTAGTCCCCTGCAGTGAACCTCTGTATAGTAAATGAGGACTACCCTCCATGTAAAGTACCCAGAAAAGCAATAAAAGCTTGTCCAGGCAGGGGCTGGGGGCCTCTGGCCCTCTTGCGCACTCTCTCTCTCTCAGAGAGTGGCCATGCTGTCCCTTCTCCACAGCACTTCTATTGTCCGTGTGTATTTGTTCACTAGCAGCCACAATATACATGGATCCTGCAGGCCAGGATCTGCACCAGGCCTGGGAGTCAGAAGAACCAGGTCTACATCCTGTTCAACCACACAGCAGTTGTGTGACCTGGGGCCAGTCACATGGCCTCTGAATTACAGCTTCCTTAACCCAAAAGGGCTGGTGGTGATAATAGTGACTACCTCACAAGGATTATAGTAAGACTTGAGAGTGACAAACTTGTCAAAGACACTTGAAAAATAACTTACTGTGTACCATGCAATCTTTTAAGTGTGAGGATTATATTTATCATATTAACCTCACATCAGTCTTACAAACTAGATATTATTGATTCCTCTCATGTAGGTATGAGAACACTGAAGCTTGGCAAGGTTATTAACTCTACAGCACTTTTTAAAGAAATGGGGCTGTATGCAAGTACTGAATCTTTGCAAATGTGGAAATTCTCTCAGTGATAAAAGATCCAGTGTCCCCTTTCCTGTGTGTCTTGGAACACAGTGACTCTCCTTACTCTGTGTTTCAGATCCCTTCATCTACACACCAGAGAAAGCAGCTGAGAATGTGAGTTGAAAGTAGATTGCCCCCACCCCAAATCATGTCTTCACCTTTGCTGCCCTGATAGGAGTAAAACAGTCACATTTCCTTATTTTGCAATGAAAATCATATATTCTGAAGTTGGTTTCTTCTTTCCCTTCTTCATTGTAACTCTTCCCAGGAAGGACCTGTGTCCATCTGTCCTTTCCAATTTGCCCTTGCAATACATTGGAAAGTAGCCAGTTGTGTCCTGGGGGAACTACCCCTGAGTCAAGAGATTCCTAGGCTGTTCACTTTCTCTAGTGTCCCTTATGGAAGGGAGCAGAATCCCTAGGCTGATTCAGACACATTTTCAGACTAAGAATGGAAATCTCAGAGCAAGTGAGACATAAAAAATCTCTCTGTTTCTGAACACTTACTACATACATACCAGTGATCTTTAAGGTTTCTAGAACTCAGGTTCTATTCCTATTAATTTATAATAGCCTTGCAAAGTAAGCATTATCTCCACTTTATGGATTAGGTTCAGGGAGGTTAAATAATTTGCCCAGTCACACAGTGAGTACATAGAGTCAGGTTCTGAACTCAGTTCTGACTGACTCAGAAACCCACAGTCTCCCTTCTTTCTGCTGGAGAGAGGACTAGCTGGTCCATGTCCTACCATTATAACTATAGTGTCTTGGCTGGAGCCTGTGGTCTTCTTGATTTCCTCTTATAGTTGAGAATGTCCTGTTTCAACTTAGACTCTAGGGTAAAGACAGACTGCATCATTCTTTTCTTTGTTCCTCCACAGTGCTCAAGAAAAGGACAAAAATTCCGTTTGTAGGATGGTAACAGTGGTGATGGAGATGATGTTGAGGTGGTGATTATGGTGATCACAGTAGAGTTTATGGTGGTGATGGTGAAGAAGGAGATGATGGTGGTGAAGGAGGAGATGGTAGTGGTTAAAGTGGTGGTAATAATAGTAATTATGGTCATGGTAAATGATAATGACAGTGTTGGTGGTAGGAACACCTCACTCTAAGCCCCAAACTTCCTTTTTTACATTAACAAACATGTCAAGTTCATGTTGGCCCACGATCACTCACCTTCATTCTTCTTTGGGGTTTTACACGCCATAGAGTAAATGATACCCTCATCTTTTCCATTCTGGTAATGAACTGAAAGAAGGAATGAGGCTGAAATGGCACCTTCCTGACTGTCCCACCTCAAGATATAAGTAAATGTCCCAGAGCTACTTATAGAAGGAAGCCAGTCAGGGGCTCAGTCATGGCAGTGGGAGGTGGTCATTAATTTGGGATATCCATCTTGGTAGAAGGGGCCTGGCCCTTGTGGCAGATTCTAGCAGCTACCTCAGCCCCATACTGTTTAAACTAGAGGTTGGCAGACTTTTTCTGTAAAAGAGCTAGTAAATATTTTAGGCTTTGTAGGCCATAGTCTCTGTTGCAACCACCAGGTTCTGTAGTGTGAAATCAGCCAGACACAAAACATAAATAATTTTCTTTACAAAAATGCATGTTGGTAGGTTTGGCCCATGGCCATAGTTTGCCAAACCTTAGTCTTAGTCATAGTTCCCTTCCTGCTTTCCTCTCCCAATCCAACTTCACAGTACTCACTTCTGAAGAGCCACGCTCTTCCTTCCCCAGAAGACTGATTCCTGAAACTCTGGCGACAGGGCTTCCTTCACCTTCCTCCCCTTAAGAGACCCTTTCCTGCCTTCATGGGAAGGTCATGGTCCTGTTAGAAGTCCTTGCCATTGGCATACAATGGGTGCTGCTCCCCACCTGGGGCTAGGGGCAGATTCAAGGGTAAAATGGCCCCTAGGAAATACAAAGGCATAATTCACTGAGTACCTTCAGAGAGTAGGCTGGACAGTGGAGACAGACAGGTTAACAGAGAAAAGTGTCAGTGGAGGCTGCTGGGGAGCTAAAGATGGTTGGTTTATGAGGGTTAAATTCACAGGTCTGGACATGGGTAATTTTTAGGAGATGTTTCCTTTGAAAAATACCCTAGAGGGTAGGATGGCTTTATGGGAATCACAAATGGGAAGAAGGAGGGTCAGAAATGATGGGGTATACCCTTGTATGGAAAGGGTCCAGACCCACCAGTCAGGCTGCTTCTCAGAAGGAGGAAAAGCTAACAACTTTGACTACGTATTATGTGCCAGACACTAGGTTGGAATGTTCAAATTCATGCAAAATTCCCAAACCAGTGACCAGCACATGGATGGCTATCTAAAAAAGCCTCTTCTTCTACTTCTTCAGTGTCTATTATTCTTCACAACTATCTTGCAGAAGTTGGTACTATTATTTCCGCTTTATATATGAGGTGACTGAGACTTGTAGAAATGAATTCTCCAAAGTCAAACAGTACATGATGGGGACAGAATTGTAATGCAGGTTTATATGCTTTTCCTCCACTAGCATGTTGCCCCTGTGGTAGCAGATGGTTCCAGAACTTTAAACATTAGCTCCTGAGATAGAAATTGGGTCACATGTGAATTTTAGAATTCTTAGTTCATGCCTAGTGCCCAAGAAATATCTCTTAACTCTAAATGTGTAGGATTTGTGGAAGTGGTTCCTCCTGAAATACCAAAAGGACATTTATGGAGACTCAGAGAGGCCCTGATTATTAAAGATCCCTAATGATCACCTGTCACGGTTGTGTTTCTGAGTCTTCATTCAATAAAGAGCTCTGTGAATTTGATGGGAGTCTGTTTTATGGGAGGTATAACAACAGGTGGTAAAATGAACCCTTTTAAACAAAGAAACCAGAACTTCTATACCTAGGTAAGTGCTACTCTGTAGTCAAATACTCTACCACTGAGCTATAACCCCTGTGAATGATACTCTGAAGTGGACCCCTTGCATAACCACATTCTAGTTCCAGTGATATCATCATTGGTAAAAATGTTTTAAAAATTGTCTTCAGAGATACAGTCTATTAAATCTCTTCAGTGGTGTCATTTTGTTGTTGTTGAGGAATGAATGTGCCATCTGGAAATGGTTAAGGGTCTTCCAGAGCTCTGTGTAGAAAATGAAGCTGTTGATCTGACCGTTTTTCTTGTGTAGCTATGGAATTGGGCCTGAGGGTGGTTTTCTGAACAACATCCTAAAGAAGGCTTTGTGTCCCTGAGATTTTGAGATAAGAGGACTATCACCAGGAGTCTTATCCATGTGCTTCATGTAAGGGTGGGGTGGGGTAGGGATGGGTGAGTAGGCAGAATCTCCACCTGAAGAGGGATGTTGTTTACTGCCCATGAAAGGAATCTTCCTCTTGAGGGTCTTTCACCAATAGCTGCTTCTCTACCATCTTGTGTGAGGTTGGGAAGGAGCTGACTGTGCTGTGTTGCTTTACCTTTAATGCTCTGATCCAGAGGGTGAGTGGACAGAAATACCAGAACAGACTGGCTATTGGAAGGAGGCCTTATTGTAGATGCAGGAATGGTAGAATTCATAGATCTTCAATTCATGGTCCCAACTCTGACTGCCTTCCCATCTAAGTCTGGACCTCCCTCATCTTTTTCTTACTACATAGGTATACCTTAGAGTAAGTCTAGCCTGCATGGAATATAGACTCAAGACTAGGGGAAAGGGAAGTAAGAATGGGAGTTTGGATAGACAAACAGTGCTAAATTTAAAAGGGGAGATGAAGTTGGAAGCTGGCCCAAGCCCCACTGGAGTGCCTGGTGAGGTGAGGGACTAGCCTAGGGCTGGGGAGAGATAGTTTTAGGTATCCTGGCTAATGGTCAGGAAGGAATACTTTGATTGCATGACTGGGTGGTCTTCCTCAAGAGTAGTCTGGCTTAGCTTCTGGAGAACTCTCCACAAATTCCTTAATAGAGGGGGCTGCAATTTTGAATAAGTAAATCTAGGTCTGAGATCTATGAGAGCAATTATTTTGCCCTTGACAAGTGGAAAATAAGAATGTTGCCCCTGGAGAGGAGGAATTGGGTAAATTTGAAACTCTGTAGATGAATTTGAAGGCCTAGAAATAAACTGCACTAAGTAGCTTTGGCATTGGTAGCTATTTCCTTCAGTATGGCTGGAAGCAAACAAGGGTTGCAGTTGTAATGAATATGTGCCCACCAAGGTGGTTGCTTTGAAAACCAACTTTGATGCTTAATTATCATGCCCAAGACAGAAAGAAAAAAACAGTCTGGAATATAAAAATCAGAGGATTACCAGAAATGCCATTTATCTGTTTACCCTCTTTTTCTCTAAAGAATCCTCTACATTTGAATTTTAACCAAAATTTTTTTCAATGATTCTGATTGGAGGAATTAGAGAATGAGTAACAGGAGAAAGGGCTGCCTGGGGAAGCTGACCTGTCATTTGCTTAGACTAGATTGGCCCAAGGTCACAGAATTAGTAAATGGCAGTGCTGGGACCAGGACACTGCTCAGTCCTCTCCACCATGTTTCCTTTTGATGAGTCAATGTTCACTGAATACACACTCACCTAGTGCACAACACTAGATGTGTGTCCATGAGTATGCACACACACATTGGAGTTCTCATTTCTTCCTTCTCCTCTACTAAGCAGACCAGAGCTCTCTGAGTTTAATGAGAGAAAATTGGAGGCCTGGTCTGAAATCTTGCCCTGTATATGCTTCTATTCATGCCCTAGTGTGTAGTACTCTGTGTGCATCTCTCGGTAACTGTGTGTGTGTGTTTCAGAAGCTGCTAAGTGTCCCTCTATGGGGACACTTATTGTTGTATGACATGTGACAAGAAGTTCCTCCTCTATGCAACACCCAGGAGAAAAAAAGCACTGGCTCTGTTAGGCTCTGGCTTTCCAAAGGCTGGCCAGTGCCTGTCATAGGGACTCATCAGCCAAGAAAGTCTGAAAGAGTTACTAACAAGTTTTTCTCCAGGATCTGAAATAACCCAGCAGTATAGCAGCACTAACCAACACACCAAGCAGACTTGCAGGCAGCCAAGGAACCAGCCAGTTGCTGCTGGTCAGGAAGGACAAGTTGCAAGGTCCTGGGGGATGAGCAGGGTTAATCATGAATGTTGAGGATGAAATTCAGAAATGCACTCTGAACAGGCACAAATGAGGCAGAATGGCTGGCATTAGGGATATCCACATGCCCTTCCTTTAACAAGCCTTATAGATGAGAATTAGGGATTCTCATCTACAGAGGACGCCAGCATGGAGGACCATGCACCCTTTCCCCACTGTGCTCCTCATTCTCCCTGAATCTTATTGTTTCCATCCCCATCCCCTTGGGTTCAATGGACAGATAGTCCAAGCATAGTTCATGCTCAGGCATGCAGTGCCTGCTATAGGCCCAACATTGTGAGTAGTAAGGTCTGACCCTGGCCAACATGTGGGGCTCAGAGACTGGTATGGGATGAGGTATATGATCCAGGGAGCATGTCTCAGGTTGGTGTGTAGCTCTGGAGACCCTGTTCTCAGACTCACAGGTACAGTTACCAGCATCCTGTTCTGATGTCACCAGAAAGAAGAGGGAGGCAGCTCCACTGTGGGGAGCTGAGCAATTCCCCAGGATCTACCCATCAAGGTAGAATGAGCACAGGATGGGAGGGGAGCTCCTCCAGGCCTCACAGAGAAGCTTTACTACATCCCTTACAGTGAGGCCAGGGGCCCAGGGTGAGCAGAGGACTGGACACAGGAGCTAGGGAAACTCCCAGGGTGGGAGGTCAGCCAGAACACCTAGAGCTCCTGGCTCCTTTTTTAGTGATCCCTCTCCACAATTCCACTGGGTTCCACTACCCCATTCCCAGTCCTCTGAGGAATATGTCCATCCTGCCCCTACTTATCCCCATACCCTGATCTCCATCTGGGAGCTTTGTTTCTGGACCCTGCTACTCTCAAAGGCTTCCTTGTACCAGTAGAGCCCACAATCTCCCTCTCTAGATGTTGGGGTGTGGAGCACAGGGTGGAGACCCCGGTTCTGCAAGACGCAGTCCTCCTTATAATAGGAGAAGTGCATGACCTCTGGGAGTGCAGCTTTGTTTGGCATCTCAGGTCAGGAGGCTTCCCTGACTGGGCTTGGGAGAGGGGATGGCACTTAGCACAAGAGGCAAGAACAGCTCTGGGTAGAGGTGGGCCCAGAGCCCAGGAGGAGAGTCCTGGACAGTGATTCCCAAGGAGGCCAAGGGAGACACTGTCATTGTACCTCAGGACCTGGCCTGTCATTTTGCATACTGGCTCTGAGACAACTCCCACACAGCCCAAGCTTCTGGAGTCCCAGGGCCACAATGCTTTAGAGATCATCTAGTCCTCAGAGGATAAGGGTCTGGCTCAGGTCTCAAGTTGGGGTGAGTGGTGGGGTGGTTCATGGCTCTTCCCCTCCTCTGCCTCCCTCAGCCATGTCCTGCCTCTTTCCCCTGGCTCCAGATGTGTCCTATGTGTGGGGTGGGGTGGGGGCAGTGTCAGGGCATGTGGACATGGCAGGGCCCTGTGCATTGGCCCTGCATCAAGGGAAGCCAGGGGGAAGAATGCCGCCTGGAGAACTACTGACCTCTAGAGACCAGATCTCAGAGCAGCACCTTAGTCTCCTCTAATCCTCCCCCAACCCCAAGCTTGTGACTCACCTTGAACTTGACCCACAGCCTTCATGAGGTTTGTCTGTCCACATGTAGGATGTATCCCACCTCCCCAGTGCATCCATGGTCGCCACTGCTCCTCACTGTCACTGTTCCCATGGTCAGAGGCTGGTTGTCCTTGGAGAAATGGAGAAAGTTTCCATTATTGTGGAACTTTACCTAGGACAGGGCTGAGTTCTTTCCCTGGCATCGCAAAGTCAGGGTATCTCCTTCAAACATGGGGTTTGGCCAAACATGGAGGAACAGCTGGATTGTGAGACACAGGAATAGGGTCACCCTGGAGGTGCAGATTCTGTGAACCCATTTTCTCACTGTTTCTCCCAGCCTAGGGCCTCCTACTCAGGATGGAGGCCCCCAGATGGCACTCTGTGGCTCTCAATGTCCCTCAGTCCTTTATTCTAGGTTAGAACAGGGAGGGACCTTTATTTCTTCCATTCCCTCCCCCTCATTTCCATCTTTCTTCTTTCCTTCTTCTTCTCTTTAGTCCCCTTCCTCCCCTCTCCTTTCCTCTTCTTCTTGAGGCTTCTCTCTGGCCTTCATCCCTCCCATACTCCTTGTTTCCTTTTATATTGTACTTTCCTATACCACTTAACTAAGCTTGGATCAAGTTGGATTTTTTTTCTATTCATTACTCTGCCTTGTGACCCCAATGCTCACTCCCCCAGATTGGATTCTTAGGCCCTGACTACCACAGTGCAACTCCTTGTACAGCCTCCAGAGATGTGCTGGAGGGGTGTTTGTTGGAAGTGCCACAGCCTGGGCTCACCCCCTTTTGCTTCCCTTGTCAGGCTTCCCCAGGCCTAGCCTCCATTTCCACCCCTTCAGAGAGTTTCATTTTCACTGCAGTCATAAGAAGGGATGTATAATTTCTGTTCTCTTTCCTAAAATGCAATTTTGGCCCTGAAATGGATGAGACAATCACTCCTGGGGATTCTGCATCATCTACAAGGCAGCTCCACGCTGGCCATAGACAAGCCAGTCCCAGATGGCTTTAGGAGCTAGGATGAATGAGCACAATGATGATTAATTAATAGGGAATCTTATCATATTGGTTCATAGGAAAGTCCCAGCATATCTCGCCTTTGCCTGGATCTCCTTGTATCTTTAGGATCCACTCCCTTCACCCTGGAAGTCAAAATGCAGTGATGCTTACAAGGTAATTTAAGGATGAGCCTTGCTTCCATGGCTGCTCTTTCCAGCAGCACGAAGTGTTGGTTTGTATTCTCTCTCCCTGGCATCACAGAAAATGTCCTTGAAATTCAAAATGATTATAGGTCAAGGTCTTCTCTTATTTGACAGAAAACTCTATGGACATCAATGGGACAGACCTGAGGGAGAAAGTAGGTTGATCCATAGACAACATGCCTGTTTCTCTGACCATAAAAAGGAGATAAGGAAGTTCATTGCCTGGATGAGTGGAGAATACAGGAGCTACAGAACCACTGAGAGGAGAAGACAGAGGTCAGTACTACTGGTAAGGCAATAGAATGGAAGACTAGAGACACTCTACTGGGACTTGAGTTACCCTAGAATTATTCTTAGCCTGAGACCAGTGAAGTCCTGGGTTTCTCCTCTTCTTAGGGATTAGCTAAGGCTCCTGTGGGAGGGGCCTAGTCTGATGGTGCTCTAAAGCCATTTCTGGGAGACCCAGTGGCCATGTTTTGTCCCCATCCATGAAGTTTTGGTCTAGAAACAGACTGGAGATAGAAAAGCAAAGACAAAACTCACCAGTTTTCCCAACACAGGGAACTGCAAGAGAACAAAGTGATAGAAGTAGATTAATTAACAGAAAGAACTTTTTGACAAGGAGGCCTGTCACCTCAGGACTGGGTGTTAACATCCATTCAATCAACCAACTTGACAGGACACTAGGCCTTAATCATCTGATCACCTAACCACTTAGCCACACAGCCACCCAAGCACCCAAATACCCAGCTACCCAGCCACTTAGTCCCTGAACCACCTAACCACCCAGCCACCCTACTGTTCTGATACCTAACTACTCAATATTCCAGTCACCTAGCCACTCATTCACCCAGTCACCTAACCACCTAGTCACCTAACTACACCCAGACACCTAGTCACTTAGCCACTCAGCCACTCAACTTTTATTGTGGACCCACTGCCTGGAATCCTCTGCTGTATCTCAGTTCAAATGTTACCTCCTCACATGTGTCTTCATGAGATCCCCAATCAAAAGAATTCTCCTTAGTCATTATCATCATATACTCATTGTATTATCAGAGCACTTGTTACTATTTGAAATTACATTATTTATTAAATTTTCTAGTTAGCATCACCTGTATCCTCAGTCTAGAATATAAACTCAGTGACAGCAGGGACTCTGCCTGTCTTGCTCATGGCCAGATATTACCTATGTCTAGGTCTGTGCTGAGAGCATAGTCTGTGTTCAATAGGCATCTGTTGAATAAATATGTAAATGTTTTTTCTTGTGCCCAGTTATGTGGGGCAGGAGTAAGAAGTAGAAGACATAGGACTAGACTCTTGCACTAATGTGACCAAGGGTTCTATCTATACCTACAGAGGAATTCAGAAAGCAAAAGCAGGGCCTAATTCTTGTGATTCACTGTCCAAAGAATTCAGGGGAATACAGTATGGAATCGGCAAGATGAAGGAGGTAAGGTTTCCTTGGAGGAGTGATTATTAAAGGATATGGAACATGGACAAGCATCTTGGATTGATGAGAGAACTATAAACAAGCCAGTGTATCACACACTGTGCTTGCATCTTGTATACAATGAACTAATACTTTTATGTGAACATTATTTGAGGAGAACAGGTGACCTGGGAAGAGAAACCAAGCCACATAATGATGACAGATTAGGTGAGATGGATATAAATAGCCCAAGGACCCTAAATTGATAGACATAATAGATATGAAGCAGTGGAGAGTATTCTGGAATTTGGGGCAAGAAGTGAAACAATGGCATAGGGTTGAGTTCAGCCAGTACAGCCAATCCTTATGCATATGTTTATGTCCTTCATTGTTGACATGTCCTAGGGACTCTGATGAACACCATGGAACACAAGAATGGCCATAGTAGTGATGGATGAATACACTCTCAGAGTAGATGTTTGGTATGTTTATTCACATGCTGCCACCCTTGTTGTCCACATTATGGAGGACAAGGAAAAAAGGATTTTCAGCATTATAGTCTACTCAGCTCAGAGTTATCTGAGCCACAGATCCTCAGTGTGTGCAGAATTATGAATGTTTTTCTTACCATCCTTCCACTTCTCCACCTCCCTGTAGCTCCCATCTAAACACACCTTTTTCTATGAGTTTGGTGTAGTGGAGAGCATGCAAGACTTAGAATCAGATGACCTGGACTGCACTCATGATTCCTTCTCTTTCTATGTGAACTTGGACAAATTGTTTGAATTCCACGAGCCTCCAATTCCTGGTTCTGTTTGTGCAATGGAAACGATGGTAATCATTTTTTCCTTACAGTGTAGTTGTGTTGTATATCAACCCATTTCCTGGAAGTATTTACTACACTATCTGAAAGGAGAAAGAAGGCCTGTCCTCAAAATGACTAAGACCTTTCCTTATAGTAGTATAGTAATACCTCCCTTCCTTTCCCCTCTCCACTGGAAAAATTCTTGCAGCTACAAAGAGTTCAACAAACAGTGTTGAGGATACTGAAGCCTATAAGAAGAGAGAAGGCATCCAGAATGCATGGACACTTCAGATGAACTTGTGTTCCCAGACCCTGGTGACTTGCTGGTTAGGGCACTGCAAGACCTTGGAGCTGTGACTGCAGAAACACTGTCTATGGTCAAGACTGCAGCCAACTGAGTATACAGAGTAGGTGATATCTGCTCACAGCAGTACTTATAAAGAAAACCTGGGGGTTGCAGTTAGGTATAGGCTGAAGATGAGATGACACTGTGAGGAGGTAGCCAAGAGCTATTGTTAAACTAAGTTATACAGGAGTTTCAGACAATGGAGGCTGCAGCCCCAAATGCAGGATGTTGGAAAAGTTTCAGTTCCTGGCCCACTGACAAAGTGCATCAAGATGGAGCAGACCAGGACAATGAACAGGGTCTAGAAATAATTTCTTATTATAGGATTTATAGATATTTATCTGAGAAAGATAAGACTGAGTATAGACATATAGTAGTTTCCAAATACCTGATAGGATAAGCTTAAAGAGAAGGAGAGGCTTATTCTGAGTTACTTGATAGTGCAGAAGTGGGACCAATTCATGGAAATTAGAAAAAGAAGGGAGGCAGATTTCAGCTCAACATAAAGAACTATCTCACATTGAGCTCTACACATTGAAACAGGCTGCTTTACCAAGCTGTGGCTGCCATGTTGCTGAAGGGCGGTGGTTATATGGAAGTGCTGTGTGTGCATATGAGGGCAGTGGGTTCCAGTACTGGGATTGAACTTAGCTAATGCATCACTCAGGAAAAAATTAAGGTTCATCTCCTAAACTTTAGATGCATCTTTAGTGTATAGCCATGTACCAGCATGTTCAGTGTCAGGGCCCCTAGCCTCTTGAATTCCTGATAGCCAGTAATTGTAAGAGGCAGCATTTATTGTGTGACCATGCTCTGCCAGGCATTTTAAATGAATTTTATTTTCTGGTTTTACCTAATTAGAATCCAGTTACATCCAGACCAGAGGTAGTGAAGTAGAAAGCATGGGGTTTGACATCAAATGGGTTTGTGTTTGCATCTCTGGTTTGCTCTTGTTAGTAGGGTAATTCTAGGCAAGTTTCTTAACCTTTTTAAGAAAGGAATAAAAAATACTTGCTCTGTAAGGCTCTGAATGGTTAAATGAGGTAATGTACCACTACAAAGTAGGATGTTGGCATTTTTGATTTTTCCCCCCTGTCTCTCTGCCCATATCTGAGAGAAAATACTAACTCTGCACTTATGAACTTATGGTAACTCTGTTCCTACAAATCCAGTTAGGGGGTCTGCATCTTAGGCTGTTTTCTGGGGTTCGGAGCATGAAATGTGACCTAGTCATGCCTAGGTTCTCCATTACATGGTCCACTAGTCAGCCAGTCACTGACTCTATTCTTATTCTCTTCCTTTGCTCTCTTCCATCCGGACCCTGGGTTCCAAGCTGTGAAGCTCTTGGACTTTATCTATTCAAATCTAGGGTTTGTTCCTGTAACAAAGTAGTGGTTTGCCTTTGGGAAACTACCATCTGGAGTATATTCAGGCACTAGACAATCCTATCCCTGACCTTGGTGTGAGCATAAGCTTCCCTTGTACAAATGGCCATTTATAGAGCACACAGGGTGACACACGGATGTTGGGGAAGGAAAATCACCCAGGTATTTTCCTTATAGGGGTCAAATTTCCACGAACTCTGTCCAGAAAGAGATTTAGGAATAATTTTGTTTTTCTGGTTCAATGGAAACAAACAAACAATTTGGACCAAGTTTAAAACAAAAATCAACTCAGAAAATGTAAAGCAAAGTGATGTGTATGCCAAGACTTGTTCCTTTTAAGTGTGACAGAATGATAGTGGCTGAGACTAGTTGAGTCTTGGGGATCCCAGGATCCCTCTACCCAGGACCAGTCCCTTCAGTCACTGGCTTGAGTGACTGGTCCCAGCCCAGGGTAAGTAAATCAAGGAGAGAGATATGGGTGAGGGAGAATGGATTTGATCCTTCAAATCAGCCCCAAGGACCAGTCAGACCAAAAACAGGACACCTCCCCTCACCCTCCTGCCATAGACATGAACATACACATACACAGAAGATGTAGGTAGAAGAGAAGTAGTCAATTTGAAAAGGGCTTTGGACACTCAGAACATATGCCTCTTGACCCATTAAGAAGCCCAGTCATTATTAACTGGTTCTAAGGAAATGCTGAGGCTTCATAAAAATATATCTCCTTGTAAACCACACCTGCTGAGCAAAATGAATGGAACTCCTTTTCCTTACTTCCCTGATCTCTTTCCCCATCTCCACCAGCAGCCTCCTTTCCTCCTATAACTTTGTTTTCCTTTCTTTCCTTTTGAGACAGCCCTGATGTGTATTTTAATCTGATTTCACAGTCTAAACATGTTGTTCGGCTTTAAAATGTCATTTCATGTCTCCCTAATTTAATTCCAATACACAAAAGGGCTGCCCTTTCAAGGACCCAGGAAACTAGACAAGAAATATCTGGGAGTCCCCCAGATCCCCATCTCCATCTCTTTTAAGCTTGCCATGTTTCAAGCTCAAGCCATAAACCCATATGAGCTAGGAAAGGTGAAATAGGAACTTTGCTCCTCAGGGATGACTTAGAGTCTTTGGTGACAGAAGGGGATGCTGATGCTCAGTGACTTTTGGAAGCACAGCACAGCCATCCAGAGCAGCATGAGGCCTGGCCTGGAGTGGAGCAGGGAGCAGGTCAGACTGAAGGCAGAGGTGAAGTTGGGGGATGGGCCACAGGCCCAGGGATGGATAGGTGACCCTTCTGAAGTGGGTGGTGTTACTGCTTGAGAATCTAAACAGAATAAATGGGGAAGAAACTTTAAAAATTCAAATTGATATTTCCTCTTTGGTTGAAAGTGTATTATTTAAATGAATTTTCATGACCATGAAGCATGGGGAAGTCAAGTAAATCACCAGTAAGTACTTTTGGACACTGCAGCTTTGAGAAGCCTATGCTAGAAACCCAGGAGGGACATGGCTATAGAAAGATCCAGAGACTGCCAGTATTTGCTTGGTCTCAGAATTAAATAATTCTGTGCTTGAAAGTTAGCACAATTCTGGAAACAGTAAGATCATTTATCGCTCAGCCCTAAGTGACCTCTAGTTCTCCAAGTTGTCCTCCTCTCCAAGGAGAAGTGTGTCTTCACTGCAATGGGGTAGAGAAGTGGAATCCTGAAAATGGTCCACAGGACCATCAGTTCCTGAGAGAATCAGGGATTGATAAATTTGAAGTAAGATGAGACTGGAGGTTCTGAATATAAGGCTTTAAGACTGCCAGATTATTATTTGGAGAAGAACTTTTCATTAAGAAACCATCAAGAGAGTGAGTAGGCAAGCCCAGGGTGACAAGGTATTTTCAATACATATGGTTGACAAATAACTCCTATCCAGAATATAAGAGTTTCTAGAAGTCAGTAAGAAAAAGACAGACAACCCACTAAAAACATAGCAAAATAATTGGTTAGCTATTTTACAAAAGCAGATATCCAAGTGCCAAAAAAACATAAGAAAAGGAACGTGACTTCATTAGTCACTGTAGAAATGCAAATTTAAATTACAATAAGGTACAACTACACCCACCATAAAAAATGGCCAAAATCCAGTGTGAGGATATGAAGCAACTAGAGCTTTTGTACATCTCTAGTGGGAGTATGAATTGGTGCAGCCTCTTTGGAAAACTGAATGGCAGAAACTACTAAAAACTAAACATGTTTTATCTGATGACCTACCATTTTCACTTCCAGAATAATGCTGAACAGAAATGCATATGAATTGACACTAAAAGACACACAGAAATGGTCATAGCAGCATTTCCACTCCTCATCCATTCCTCAATCCACTCCATTTTGCCATTTTGGCTTTAGCCCCCTTCACTCATGTCTTCAGCATATCTACCCAAGAGATAGGTTTGGTCCTCATTCTGTTTGATTGATGCTTACATTGTTACAGTTGACTACTCCTGGCTTCCTTAAACACTCCTCATTGGGACACCTCTCCTGGTTTTCCTTCCTGCTCTCTGCAGGTTCAGCTGCCCTCACCTAGTGGCTTTGAAGAAGTTCTTCAGACCCTGATTCCAGGCCCTTTTCTCTTTTCACTCACTCTGTATTGGGGTGTCCAACCTGTGGCTGTGGGCTGCATGTAGCCCAGGATGGCTGTGAATGCAGCCCAACACAAAATCATAAATTTGTTTAAAACATTATGAGATTTTTTTTTGTAATTACATGTCACAATGTATTTAATGTGTGACCCAAGACAACTCTTTTTCTTCCAGTGTGGCCCAGAGACACCAAAAAGTTGGACGCCTCCGAAACAGTCTCTTTTTTTTTTTTTTTTTTTTTTTTTTTTTAAATAA